>PDNA01000218.1:0-47149 GCA_002573605.1 Polytolypa hystricis UAMH7299 | reverse complement strand
AAAGTAATCCAGCTAGAGGACAGCCTTGCACTGTATATCAGGAAAGACCTAATAAAATACAAAGATAGAGTATATATAATATCAAAGTAGAATTGCAGTGCTGTTGTAGCTAGTGATCTAGAACTAAGGATAGATCTAAGATCAGTATTGTTATTAAATATAAAGTAGAAGACTTCTGTTTCTAAGGGTGGGGGAAACATGTCCTTTATATACATGATGATTTCCTTAGTAAATCTGGTAGACCTGGTAGACAAATTTACCAGTGCTACTGAATCTACTATCTGTAGACCTGGTAGATCTGGTAGACAAGTCTACCAGTGCTACTGGTTCTACTACTTTGGATCATATAACCTTCCAGTTATATAACTCCCAAGTTTCACTGGTTTCTCTGTTCTACTGCACCTCTACCTCTCCAGGTTATTGCCAACCAATGGTCCCTGTTAGTCTGTAACACATGGCCTAGACTCTTGCAAAGACAACAAATCTAGGTCCCTTCTGGGCACACTAGTCTATTGTTTCCTCCCCTGCTTTGCATATCCATCTACTGTATATACTCATATTGTAAGGAGCCAATGTCAGATGGTGAACAGATAAGAAGGCTCACTGCTTCCTCTGGTTGACTTGTAAGAGCTCAAAGTATGTCTTCTGCAAGAGTTCAGGGCCCAGACAGCTGAATTGCAATTATCTATTCCTTTCTATATCACAGCCTGGTTGCCTTGCAAAAGGAGGTGCAGGGAAACTTCACATATCCACTACAGAAACATTCTGCAGACTTGATGGGCTGTGTTCCATCAACTCCACAGTGTGCAATGGAGCCTGTCAGAGGTGTCAAGCATACTGCCACAATGAACTACTTTGGAGGTCAGTCCATGTCCTACAAGTTCTGAAGAGAGTCTAACATTAAATAGGTCGTGATAGGCAAATTCACAATGGCCTGAGTCAATATACCATGGGTGGAGAACTAGCCAGGTGTGAGAAAGCAAAAAAAGGCTGGCAGTTGCACTCCTTGGAAATGAAGGAACCCCATGCCATTGAAACAGCAACTTTCCACTTTGGCAGACCTGGACACAAGAGACAGGTTTTGCAATTTGAGGATCTAAAAGATAATGAAGATGCAATCCGAGCTGTGGGACAATTTTGTCCGGCTCATGAGGAGGATATAAGGACAAAATTGAATAAGATGGAACAGGTAACTTCTTCTGCCTCCAATTTTGTCCCTGTGACTTACCATCTTACTGTAGGGTCGCGCCTTGGCCACCGCTTATTTTCATTGGCACCCGGACAGGAATGGCAGGAAGATTCTCAAAAATCTCATCCAGGGCATCAGAGATAAGAATCCTAACTGGGGTGACCAGCTAGTCCAATTAGACTCTATCTCTGCTTTTCAACGGCGAAGTGGCTGGCAGATTGAGACTTTGGAACATCTAGAATCTGCAGTGCTTGATTGGTACACAGCTCGCCGGCAACCCCTAGGATGTGCTTACTGGTGTATTGTCTATTCACAGATGCAAGGGCGGCCCTTTTTCATCAACCACAGATATGTTGGAGTGCTCTTGGACTGGAGGTTTGATGAGACAATGGTTTGCTTTGCACTGGCAGAGCCTGTAATGAGAATCTATGAAGGACCGAAAGATAAACTGGGAAAGTTTGAAAGCTTGAGTGCTGTTGCACTCGATGAATGTCTATAGATATGCCTGTACTTGTGGATGCCTTTTGTAGTTACTAGTTACTGTTGTGGATAACCACCTTGTTATTTTGACTGTATTTCTCTTGAGTGGACTAGCATTATTTAGTGCAGTGTTGCTTGTACAAAGTTATGTTGGTTACCCTCAATGGTATCCCTGTTAGATCCTCGCAATCTGCTCTGTGGGGAAAGTATCAGCTTCCTTTCTCTGTCTCTTATTACCATGCCAATCCATTCCCTGTCGACCTGCTCGGGAAGCTTTGGGCTACTATCAGAATATTTGGCAATTCTGGGCTACTATTTGAGGGCTAAATTGCCTTCTGCAGTACAAAAGCACTTAATATTCCAGAGCTTCTTTAAGGCTCCAGCACCATCTGCTTGGTCACCACCTACAGAACAACACAAAGCACTCCCACAAGTGCTCCTGAACTACACCATTCTCACAACCGATTCCTGTCAAATCCTCAAAGTCTCAACCGATTTTCCTGTCAAATATAGGTCTATCAGATATGTCTGCCAGAAAAGTGTTTGTTCTTAACCCTACCTATTGTAGTCATGTTGCAAACCTAATTGATGCACTCATTGTTTTCCATCTTTGCATGCATGGTGTCATGCACTATGGTTTCCAAGGACCCTACTTCTGTGGAAAAGAAGCCCCCGGTTGGGGCTATCTATGTTTATAGGCATGATGAGGGATGTGGATGGGAGGATGGGATGACTTGGCGTCTCCTTTCCAAAGAAGACAATAGCTTCGCGATCTATGCCCACACTTCCAAGACCGATCTAAGAAAGAAGGTGCTAGAAATTGATCATGATAGAGTATGGTACCTCGTCGCCTACAATAGTGGAGGAGGGGCTGGATTAAGACCTATCAGTCTGCTGGATCAAGTATGTTACATGCCTAAATACTTGCTGGAGTCCAAGCAAAGCTTTAAATAACTATCCTAGTTGTTCATATTCCACTTCAATATAATGCAAGCATGCTACTGTTGCAGAAATGGTACCATCTAACTCTGTATATAGAACTGTTTTCCATGTATGAGCCAATGAGTAATTGGTCTTTGTCCCCTTCATGGCAAGAGTAAGGGCATACAGTTCAGCTTCTTCTGAAAAATCACAAGTTCCAGGTCAACTGAGTATGAAGTACAAGTCACTGGAAATTGCTACTGCTTCCTATAAGGTACTGCAGAGAACAGGTTCGAAACCTAAGATCTTGTCATAGCAATGTCATGCCAACCCAGGCAAAACTGAATGTTCCAGACCTTGTACCCTCATCCTGGTTGTTACAGACCTACAGCACATCCCCAGGATGATTGGATGGCAGAAGGGGTTATCCCTGGAAGGATAAACCCAAGTCTGAGAAGAGTCATGTGACAGGGGAGTCCATAATGAGCCTTGGCAGAGTAGTCCATTTGGGACTACCCTGATAGTAGTCCATTCAGAACTACCCAGGGGGGAGTCTGTTTAGAACTACCCAGGGAAGAGTCTGTCAGGGACTATTCCAGGAAACCTTGTTAGAGACTACTCCAGGATTCTAGAGTTATATATAAGAATAGATTCTTATCTATTGTCTAGAGAAGTTCTTATAATTTCTTACAATTATCTCAGTTTATTATCTTATCTATATTATCAGTTAGTACTAACTATAGCAATCCAGAGCTCTATAATTTGAACCTGTGAGAATATCTATAACTCTATTACTTTACTATAACTGGAGCTTGCTTGTATCTTTCTATAAGGACTTATCTCAAGATCCAACCTACACCTCAGTGTCCTCTTGTCTTAAGCCCTTGGGGTGATTGACCAAGTCTCTCTGATACTTGCCACCCTCCAAAAGCCCCTTAAAAGCCCCTTATTATTGTTACCCATTCCCTACCTCGGCCCTACCAGTACAGAATACTCTGACCAAGCCAGGTCAAACCCTTTAACACTGGTCATGAGCTGATGTGTAATCATTTTCAGGTGCAGCAAGGCAGACACTGTTTCTGCTGTACTAAGGGATTTTCTTTATTAGTCCAGCAGGTCAACCAGAGAACACAAGACTGTGTATCACTAGTCTGTATCAGATTGCTGGATTGTGTATGTGACTAGGAAAAGAGATCAACAAAGGTGAATATCAAGATTCAGCCAGCCACAGTACCTAGAAGTTGAAAGGACCCTAGGAGCAACTACAACTTGTCATGATCTAGGGTAATTGGGCTATAGAGTGTAGTGAAATTGCATCAGGGAAGACAGAAAGTGGATTTGATTGCTAGGTCAAGAACCAATTCAGCTGCAGCAAAGCCAGTCTGGAGACATCAACAGTGGGGGCAGAAGGCAAGGAAGCAGGGCAGCACACATGAGGCAAGAAAATTGTGAGGAAAGAAAGGAAAATAGGAACAATGGAGGAGGATGTTCAAGCAGCAGGAGGATGGGGTTTATCTAGTCATGAAAGCAGTGAGACTACACTAAACCTGATTGAGACAGAGCTAAACTCCATGAGGCAACTCCCCATGATACGATATACCTAGGTTGTTATCAATGGACTCGTTGATAAGGAACCACCTCTGGGATACCATCGAAACACTGTATAGAGCCTCAAGAGCATAGAACAGAGCCCATTTGGGTGTATGACACTCTGTAGTTGGGTTAAAAGTCACCAAGTTGCCCAATGAGACTGGGTTTCCTGAGCATGCGGTGGCATATTGGCACTAGCGTTATTAGTATGTCTCCACCGGACAAGTTTGACGCGTTGGCGGCGCAAAGATCCCGGACTCGTAGCTTGTTTGGTGGGGCCAAGGAGGATTGTTCCTGACTATCCACCGTCGTCATCTCTCGACTTCAAACTTGTCACTGATACTCGCATCCCATCCACCACTTCTTTTCTTCTCTTCTTTTTCACAACGGCTTTCGAGCACTGCACACACACACACTCATTTGGTATCCGCTGATTTACGTGTTTTTTTGCGTCATTCGTCGGTCAATTGCGTTTGCATTGCTGTGGTGACTTTTTGCTTTTTTCGCTCTCCTTTATCTTGCTTCTGGCTTCCCCGCTACACGTAATCTTTAAACTGCAAAGCTTGCTTTGACATATCTCCCTCGACACACAACACACAACACACAACACACAACACACAACACACAACACACAACACACAACCACTCACCAATCGAGCAAAACACATCTTGCAAACGAGCACAACTAGACAATATGACTAAACCAGATATGTACGTATTCTACCGTTAAAACTCAATTGACCTTGACAATGACCATCTCTGCTAACCCCCTTGATAGCTCCGTCGATGTCCTGGTTATCGGTGCCGGACCAACTGGCCTGGGTGCTGCAAAACGATTGAATCAAATTGTATGCCTTACATGCATTGCGCGTAGTCAGAAACGAATCAATTGCTAACATTGTCACTTTACAGGATGGTCCGTCGTGGATGATCGTCGATGCCAACGAGACTCCGGGTGGTCTGGCTTCGACTGACGTGACACCTGAAGGATTCGTACGTCTACCCCAGATTTCTAAAGAAGCCCCCCCTTTTATTATATTTTAATTATCTGTTCTAGCTGACAAGACGCGTCTTACAACTTCTCCAGCTCTACGACGTTGGCGGGCACGTCATTTTCTCTCACTACAAGTACTTTGATGACTGTCTCGACGAGGCCTTGCCCAAGGAGGATGACTGGTACACACACCAGCGTATCTCCTACGTCCGCTGCAAGGAGCAATGGGTCCCCTATCCCTTCCAGAACAACATCTCCATGCTTCCCAAGGAGGAGCAAGTGAAATGCATTGACGGCATGATCGATGCGGCGCTCGAGGCTCGCGTCGCGAACACGAAACCCAAGTCCTTTGACGAGTGGATTGTGCGCATGATGGGCACTGGAATTGCTGATCTGTTCATGCGTCCCTATAACTTCAAAGTCTGGGCTGTCCCCACCACAAAAGTAAAGTCTCATTATCCCGTTTCCCGCGCGTGCAATCTCATTAAAGCTAATGTGAACTTCACAGATGCAATGTGCCTGGCTCGGCGAGCGAGTGGCAGCTCCCAACCTCAAAGCCGTAACCACAAACGTCATCCTGCAAAAAACCGCCGGGAACTGGGGCCCCAACGCGACATTCCGCTTTCCCGCACGGGGCGGCACAGGAGGGATCTGGATCGCCGTTGCAGACACTTTGCCCAAGCCGAAAACGCGCTTTGGCGAACATGGCAAAGTTTCCAAGGTCGATGCTCAGAAGAAGACTGTTACGTTGGGCGATGGCACTGTTGTCGGGTATGAGAAGTTGGTGTCTACGATGGCGGTGGACGCGCTGGTTGAGACTATGGACGATAAGGAATTGGTCGATTTGAGCAAGGGATTGTTCTATTCCTCTACGCACGTCATTGGCGTTGGTATCCGCGGTGAACGTCCCGAGCGTATTGGCGATAAGTGCTGGGTACGTCGTTCAGAAATCCCTTAAAAACCCCTTGCCTAGAGATTTAACTAACCAAAATGCTCTGTTACAGCTCTATTTCCCGGAAGATAACTGCCCCTTCTACCGTGCGACCATCTTCTCCAACTACTCGCCCCACAACCAACCCACTGCAGACACCGCACTCCCTACTCTCTCCCTTGCCGATGGCTCTGCCCCGTCCTCGACCACCCCCCAACCCGGCCCCTACTGGTCCATCATGCTCGAAGTCTCCGAATCATCTCTCAAGCCCGTCGACCACGCCAGCCTTCTCACATCCTGCATCCAAGGGCTCGTAAACACCTCCCTCCTGTCCCCCACCGATGAAATTGTCTCTACCTACCACCGCCGCTTCGACCATGGCTACCCCACGCCCACTCTCGAGCGCGAATCTGTCCTCACCCAACTCCTCCCCAAACTACAAGACTTAGGCATTTACTCACGAGGTCGCTTCGGCAGCTGGCGCTACGAAGTAGGCAACCAGGACCACTCGTTCATGCTGGGCGTCGAGGCCGTGGATAATATCGTCAATGGCGCGGTGGAGTTGACGCTGAATTATCCGGATTTCGTCAATGGACGGCAGAATGGGGAGAGGAGATTGGTGGATGGGGCGCAGCGGTTGGGGTTCAAGAGTGCGAATGGGGGTGTGAATGGACATGCTTAAAACGCAAGCACGCGCTACCTCTTTTTTCCTCTCCCACTTCCTGTAAGCTTCAGGGTTCGAGGACGCTTTGCTACCTTCTTTTTCTTCCTTCTTTGTCTTGCAGGTTTATGCTTTCGCGCGCTAAGACGGAGTGGTAGTGGTGACGATGGTGTATGGCGTTTTCCTTTCCCCCCTTGTGTTTCAATTTCTTTCGTCTAGACTTTTTTTTCTTACCTTCTTCACTGCGATCTCTTTTAATTACCCTTTCTTCAATACCCCCCCCCCGGCTGCGCGATACATCGATAATCCCTTTCATAAAGCGGAAGCGATTTTCTCCCGTGGCAAAAAAACAGGGGGTGGGGAGGCCTTAAAACTTCAGAGTTTTTATGTCATTTCTTACTAGTATTCCTTTTTCCCCCTTTGTTTTTTTCGTCTATATTTTTTCCAGTTTCATCGTCGTCCCGTGGATTTTTCCCAAAAAGAGCAGAATAAAAGCATAAAAGAAGGGAGAAGCTATACAAAAAGTTCAAAATTGAATCAGAAAAATGAGACAGGAAAAATGCAATGTGATTTTATTCTTCCAAGGGATAAATAAAATAAAAATAAATAGTTTTAGATCTTCTCTAGTTTTGTGTATAGAGTTTTTCCCCATTCTTTTTATCAAAGAGAGAGGGGAGAAAGAGAGAAACAAACAGGAGAGAGTTTTATAACTATACACCCTACTCCCTGCAGTCCTTCCCACCCATTTTCATTTTCTCCTCATTCATTTTTTTTGAAATTTTATTTTTTATTTCTCTTCATCCTTTTCACCCTGCTCTTCTCTTCTTGTCTATGTAGTCTTTCTTACAACATGCATTTTAGCATCTGCAGTTGACTGCAAGAGAAGAAAAAAAAGAAGAAAGCAAAAGAGAACCCCTTACTTAAAACTAGAGAAAGTAGTACTCTATACTCCGTATTCTATATCAGTATCCTTCTTTACATATATAAAAGAATATAGTCCAGGTTGTCAGGCACTACTATATAACTACTTTCTTACCTACTTATCTACTTTGCTTCTTACCTACCTAGGTACCTTTTCAAAATGCTGAAAAATTGCATTAAATGCTTATCTTGCAAGAGTTTTAGAGCTATCCATGAAGAAACTCAATGGCAGTGGATTTTACGCTGTGAGCAGAAAGAAAACCTTCAAGAGTCTCTTGATTTCTTACTAAGTCAAGCATAGAGATGTACAAGAATTGAAGAAACTCTTCTTCATGAACCCCAGGAGCCTTTAACAGTTGATGATTATTTGAATGAGAATAGTCCTACTACCCAGGACTATAAGAAATGGTCTACTCAGTATTAGATTATGCAGTGAGGAGCTCAATCTAGGAACCAGCCTGACTAGGTAAGCTGCTTCTAACCCTTTGGTTCCCTAGGCCTAGCTAACATTCATTTCTATAGAATTCTCTGTACAAACTTATACCCTGATTCCCTGATTCCTAGCTGAGCTGCTTCCACCCCGTTTGTTAGAATATGTAGGCTAGGGGGGATTTTTAGGAAATTTGGATGAGAAAGAGCTCGATCTACGGGCCGGCCTGGCAAAGGGGGAGGGGGGTTTGTAGTGGAATAAGCATTAGAATCTCTTATCTACCTCTATAGTCTGTAAGACGGGGTTGCAGCCAGTCAGAACGACCTGTTTTTGACACTGTTTTAAGCCTTTTCTGTGCATGTGACCTAGAACTTCATGCTGCTTTTACTTGACAACCCATCAAAATCTCATTGGTAGCTATCATAACATACTGCACTAGCTATAACTATTGTGCTCTACAGGCTTCTGCTTCTTGATTTATTACAAGATGCTGATCTACTGTTCAAAATATATAAATTTGATCTCTTCTGCTGCTTCAGGCATCCTCTTTCTTTGGGCTTTGTGTGCAGGCTTGAAGTATCAATTTTCATTGGCATGGTTCGATTTTGGAAAGGTTCTCAGACATTTCCTGTTTTCTCTTAACGTACTAAGAATATATTTTCTTGATGGTCCTGTTTCTGGATCAATCTCAGGCTTTACTTTTTCTAGATAAGGCTGTATGTTGATCATGGTCAAAAAGTGCGTGGATTTCAAAATTTACACCCCTGTCAGCAAAACCCTTCTAACGAAAATTCCGGGTCTGACCATTGTACGCTGCTTAATGCGTGGGGCAGTCCGCTTTAACATATGATCAGGAGTCTAAAGCCAGGGATTTAAGAGGGAGAAATCAGTGCCCAAGCCAAAATCTTGCTGAGGATGTGCTTTGTGAGAAACAGACATAAAAAATATTACTTTGTCTGCGTTGGAGGTACCTGATAGGAATAATGTTATCAGTCGACAGTTCAATAGCCTTTCCACCTTCCTTGCTACGCCACTCCTTCTAAGGCACTGCCAATTATTTCATAATGAAGGACGTCTTTCTTACTGTATCTGGCTTGCTTGAAACCAGACCAACAAAGAAGACCACATCAAGACGTTAATCCGACGCGCGAGCCGCCGCGGCTTGGTTCCGCTCTTGTGCATTTGATTTTCATTGCTGCTGAGCAAGGCTCAAGGCTTTGTCAGCTGATTGTTTGAAGGCGCTCATGTGTTCCTGCCTACCCCGCACTTCGACATACTGTTAAACAACCATTGCGCAAACAGAATAAAACCTGATATTTATGTTGTGATTGAGCCAGCCCGAGAAGCTTAGATATGGTAGGATTAGCTGCTTCTAGCCTTCTGAGTGGTTGGAGGAAGTGCTAATAAGTACCCACAGTCTCTCAGAGAGTTAGCATTAGGCCGAGGAAAAGATGGGACGGGAAGTCCGGCGATAGAGTATGGTTCTAATCTGCCTTCAACTTTGGAAATCCCATGCTTACACATGCTCTAGTATCATTGCTGTCCATGGTCTAAACCCGTTCAACTCTGCTGGCCATGCACTGAATACCTGGCGAAAGCCTCAAGATGACGATGGAAGTCTTTGGCTGAGAGATTTCTTCCCGAAAGTTCAGCCAAATGCTCGGATATTTTTGTATGAATACAACTCCAGTCCAGTATTCAGTGCGGGGAGAGACAGTTTTGTACGCGAGGCAAATCAGCTTCTGGATGAAATACTAGGCGCTCGCTGGCAAATGGTAGTTGACTGCGCAGATTTCCCGTCTATTAGGAAAACCACTGAGAGTATGGACAGAGTCATGATATCCCGATAATGCTCATAGGACATAGCTTGGGAGGTATCTTGATCAAACAGGCAAGCTAGAATCGCGTCTATGGACTAAAGCTAAAACTAATGTCAATCTACACTTACAGGCTTTGGTGAACTCACGGGCAAACCCACAATATAGACGAATTGAGAAATCAACGTAAGTCAACTCGGGGGTGACTGCCTCTTCGCTGAATTCGGTCACTGAAATAGTAGCTTGAGAAAGTCATTCATTGGTATTTTTCGGCACACCGCATGCAGGCCCATCAACGGATCTCCAAGTTGGTCTCGGAATGGCATGTGCCAAAATTGCTCGATCACTGTCCTTTCAACCACCAGGCATTATAAGTGTCCTCGAGCAAGGGACGCTGTTTGCCGACCTTCTCAGCGAAAACTTTCGGCACCAGCTTGAAAATTACAAAATCCTGTCCTGCTATGAGAGCAGTGGTGATGTATGCATTGCACCCAGAATTTTCACTCTCTACTGACCAGAATCGTCTTAGATTATTGTACCGTTCGATTCGGCCGTCTTGAAACTTCCTGGACACCGAGAAACGCAGTTACGCATAAACGCTGATCATAGCAGCATGTGCAGATTCGATACAAATATCCAATCTGATTTGGATAACTACAGGAAAGTAGAACGGAACTTGCAGATGCTATGTGCAGATGCCCTTGTCGGATCATCTGAATGCGGTAGACACCCAGGTAGGAGTGACTCTGCTCAACAGCGACCTCAGGGGGGATTCGGGTACAGGATCGTCGAATATGCTTGAAACAGTCACCCTCAGAAGGACAACTCATTTCTTAGCTGTTGACTAGGGCATCACAAAGGGAAATGAAAACTTTCTAATTTTTTACATTTCTAATAGACGACCAAAATGTTTCCAATGGAGGCGTCGATCTGTCAGACGTTCTTCTGCGCCGGGTAAATCTGCCCAAGGGCACCCTCAGTGTTCCCATAATAGTCTCTACTGATAACCTAGCTGAAAACTATAGCATAACTCTCTCCAGTGTCCCTGAGCTAGCTTGGGAAGTCTATCGCCTCTGCGAGCGTGCCTCATCATCTGCATTGGCTGAGATAGCCTCGGATGTCTCAAACCTGCATGTTGCTCTCCGGACAATCAAAGATAGACTCGAAACCGATACGTACTCGACAGACTATCGATACCGCGTTGAGAACCTCCTTAGCGATTGTTGTCAAACCCTGCAAGGGCTTGCATCCGTCGTCAAATCCCATGGTGCGGTTTCCTTTAGAGCCAGGCAGCATCTAATTCACTCAAGCCCAGACATCTATGGACTCAAACAATGGAGAGCAAAGTTGGCATCGAACCTATCCACAACTGAGAGACTGAACCAAGATCTTACAAGGTTTGTAATCAACAGTGGCGTGAAAATTACAAGATTGCGTGATTTTAACAAGTACTTTGTAGCCGTTCCATGAATGACCTTGTCACTCGACTTGACGAATTGATTACATCTATAAATGCTGGTGTTGAAGTTACGTCTACTTTGTCCAGCCACATGTCTAGCAGGCCCCTATCCTTCTTCCTGGAGCATGACAAGGAGTGGAATGAACTGTCCCAGGAACTTAGTGACCTTGGGTTTTCTCCACACATGCTTTCGGAACAGCGCGCTTACATTCTGAATTGGATTGAAAATGCTGCAATATCGGGTAGGTTGGAGCTTCAGCCGTCTCTAGGAGAAACGGAGGCGTTTTTATCGGACAATGGTTCTAATCGCACAATTACAACGGATTTGTCGTCGCCCAGTGACGAACGCTTTGACCGAGTTCGCCGTAATGAATCCCGAAGAAATGCAATCAAACGTATGCCTGTACCGATAACTGGTGGAGACCACAGACAAAAGGCAAATGCAAGGACTTGGGCGTATTCATTGCTTGACAGGGTTCGGCATGGTCATACATTCTTCGCTATTGAAAACGCTGTCGACAGGGGAGATACATCAGCGGTACAAAGATTACTGCAAAAAGAGGAGATTATACGTTCTATGCAGCTAGGCCGAACACGGCCAGTGGAACGAGCCATCAGAAACAATGACTTGGGCATGCTGCGGCTGTTGGTCGAGCAGGGCAGTTCTATTAACTGGTCGAAGATACTGGCGGAGCCATTGCATAGTGCTCTTTGGAAAAGGGAGCCTGGAGACTTAATTGTGACTTTGGTCGAGTGTGGTGCTGGTTTCGGGTCCCGCGAGATTGCTTCGGCCATGAGTTGGTCTCCGGAAACCACTGTTTCTAAAATGTTTGATGTCGCAGATTCTCTTGAACACGACAAATACTGCCACATCTTTCTGTACAATGCCGCTCGATCCGGATACAGAAATATTTTTGAGTCGCTTGTCAGGCAATATGGGGGGATCAATTCCCTCGTTGAGGGTACAACGCCGTTCCATATTGCATGCGGTTCAGGAAATCTCGACATAATTCGACAGGGACTAGAAATGGGCGGCAACCTAAAGGCTCGGGATTTAGACGGTGAGACGCCGTTGCATGCGATCGCATGGGGGGAAGTCCATGAAAAATGGGATATCCGAGCAACTCTACAGTTCTTTGTCGACAATGGGGCAGATATTAACGAGAGAACGTCCTCTGGAAAATCGTTGCTCCACCTGGCCGCAGAGACATCAAACATTTATTCAATGAAGGCCCTTATTCAGAATGGATTGTCCTGCAATGCCACTGACAAATATGGTAATACACCGCTTCACACAGCTTCTTGCAGGAAAGAGATTGGTCGCACGGCGGCGCATCACCTATATTCATACCCAACACCCCCTTATCAGCCGGTACTGCGAAGAAGATGTACCCAGATAGACTTCAGGGAACTTTTAACTTTAAACTTCTTGGAACGCAAGTCCAAGCCATCTCGTTGTGGCGGCGAAGAAGCAACCCGGACTTTACTGCAATATGGAGCCTCAGTCGACATGAAGAACCATGTAGGCTTGACCCCGTTGCATCTGGCATCCGAAAGTGGCGAACTGGCTCGAATGAAGGCTCTGTTGGAGCACGGCGCAGATCCAAATGTCACGGATAATGAAGGGTGGACAGCGCTGCGATATGCTCTCAGTTCTCACTCGGCACCTGCAGTCGAGCTTTTGCTGGAGCTACAAGTGGATCTGAATGGAAGTACGTGGGTGAGGATTGGACGAGAAAGTCGGGAGAAACTGACGATCTTTGAACATGCCGAGCTGATGCGCGCTTCGGAATTATTGCATATTCTGAGAGAACATGGAAGACCACGGACTCTCAACGGGATTCAGTTATCCCATAGAACTTCAATAGTTGAAGAGAGTGATTGATCGGCTCGGCTGCGGACACCTTCTTTGCACCAGTATAATCCTTGATAAGTTCCTCCAAAGGGAACAATGAAGCTAATCGCAGTAATACTCCGTACAAAACCCGAAGAAGGGATGTATGGATACTCCTGCTACCTTATTGCCCCACCTTCATATATTTCTTCAACCTCACATAGCTCGAAGCGACCTCTTTTGGAATCAACGCGTCTTCCAGTTGTATGTATACCTTTTCTTACTCAGATTTGCAGTCATGGCTAGCTGTTTTCTGGTTTCTGATGTTTACATTGTTGATTCTATTACTGCATTGCAAAGGATGCTTGATTATTATATTATTATTATTATTAATCAAGTTTATAGTCCACATCCAGCCTAATAGGCTATGGCAGACTTGTTAGCTCTGTTAAAAACTTACTAGTTCTGACTACAACTATACTGCTTTTATAACTTAGAAGCTCAAAGGCCTTTAAGTCTTAGTTAAGTCTCTGTGCTTGTCGACTCTTTTTCCTTTCCTAGTCATCTCTGGGTGTGTAGTAGGCCTTTGGGCTCTACTGGCCTTCTTTGTTCTCAATTACTCTTAGAGAGTATATCTAGTCTCTCTTACTACTATTATCTGTATTCAACTGCTCCCAGTCCCACTGATTACTGGATATCACCCTGGCTGCTCAACATCGGCTTCAGAACTAGATTTGAATTGGCGATAAATGTTTCTCAGAGTGGATGGAAGTTCAGCCTGACAATGCAGAGAGTGATTGCAGATGATTCTCCCATTTTCGAATGGAGTCGGTGCGGGAATGTTGAGGGCATTTGTAGTTTATTTATCACTGGACAAGCTTCTCCTTATGATGTTGACTCTAAAGGCTAGACGCCCCTACATGTGAGCAACCGCTTCTGACCCAGTCCATTTTTTTCCTTTGTCAGGAATTAATTCTAACCATGAAGGACCTTAAAGCACATGGCTAGTCGGACGAATAATGTTGAATTAAGTATCTTTTTGATTTCCTACAGGGCTGACAAAAGTACACGGACTTAGGATCAGATGTAAGCAATTTCTCTTTCAATCTTTCAAAGTTATGTTTAAGGTCTAGACTGACTGTTCTGTTGATAGGTCGCCTGCTGCACTGATGCACCTTGTACCACCCGATGACGATAGAGTGCTGGAGCTTTTCAATGACTACATTGATCAGCAAGACTTGATTGTTGAAGAGACTCTCCATGCCTGGCACCTTCCACGCAAGGCAGATCCCAGCCCGGACAATCTCGACTCCTTCCCTTCTTGGATAAAAATGTGGAGAGCTGAGGATCTTCAGGATGACGAGGTTAGACACTGGAGGATGAACGTGTTTGCTGCTTGTGTGATACTTGAGGCTGATTTACGACTTCCCCCTGGAACTCGCGGAGGGAGTGACATCGCCGCTGGAACTAGGACGTGGTCGCGAACTCCGGTCATACCTCTCTCGGTGCCTTTTTCCCTTTTTTTGCTCTATCGAAAGAAGAAACATGGAAGGAAAGATTATCTGATTGCAAATATGGTCGGTGGGGGGGAGTCCCTTGTAATGGCTGTCTAGGGGCCATTGAAGACTGGTGGGATGAGAATGATCCTACTCCAGACTTTCATTATTTAGATAGTGAAGATGATGATGACAATGATGATGACCAAGGCAGCACAAAAAATAATTCTCAGCTACATGAAGACGAGGTTCGCAAATACCTTATGCCAGGAGCATTTGTTGATCAAGTTTATTTGGTTGAAGCATACAGAGTACTTACTACTATGCAATATACTGGAAACTTTTATTACCATGTAAAATATAGCTTTCTAATTTAGTACAATTTTGCAGGTTTAAAATAAGTAGAATCTCATTCCTGTCTTTCTGATCTGTGGTTTTTCTCTGGTTGTAGGTTGTATATACCTGGGCCCTACATGGTTTCAAACTATAGTGTATAGGACTGTAGCTGGTGCAGCAACCTCTCTTACAGTGTTGTTCTACTCAATTGAGAGATTGTTTTAGGGTAAGAGAGGTTGCTGCTGCAGCTACAGTCCTGTATACTGTAGTTGGAAACTACGTAGGCATAAGGTACCTACACAACTTGCCTCCCTCTCATCAGAGAATCACCACGGCTTCTGCTCCATCACATACAAAAGAAATAAGAAAGCTGGTACTTCCCTAGCTAGATCCCTACTAATACAATGAACCTAGCTTCAGACCCTACAATAGACTCTATTTTTATAAAATATTCCAAGAAGAATGCATCACTGGTTAAAATAATATAAGAATACGGTATACCAAGTAGCAAAATAAACCTAGCTATTAAAGCAATATACCAATGACCTCCTTGCACATGGCGGCTCAGCCATATGAGGGAATCATAGAGGAACGGAACATTTGTCAGTTTTTAAGCATAAGCAAGTGATGGTAAAAAAGCAGTGCATGGAGGATAATAAAAGAATAATAACAATAACAAAGTTATCTGATACAACTAAAGGAGAAAATCAGGAACAAGTCCAGACAGACAAACTAGCTAGAATAGAATCCATAGCTATTCAAACCTGTGAAATCTCCCTGCCTTCTCCTTCCCTCAGGAACTAACGGAAAAGCTCATGATCTGGCTCACTGTTTATGACATCTCTATCAACCTCAGCAGAGAAACTAGCCGGTGAGGGGCCACTGACATGATCTATAGAAGATGGAATGCTTGGCTGGGAGCTGCTGGGTGTCGAAGCCGTATATGGGGCTTGTTGCATGGGAGGGGTCCCAGTGTTTGTCTGGGTATTATAGTGTAGATAGTGGGCAAAGTAACCAGGTGTTGTAGGCACTGGATGCGTTGGAGGCTATAATAGAGCCAAGCAAATTAGCAATAGAGCACTTTGAACTTGTGGCAATGGGCGTAAAAGCTCACTTGGGCAATCTTAAACTGCTCCTCATCATAAACGCGAAGAGGTTTCTCACGACGAATATATCCCATGACAGATCCTTCTATTGAGCTTTCGGACGGTGACCTACGGCGACGACTAGGTGTAACTCGATCCTCCGCTGCGCTACCTCGATCTAAATTGAGCGCATCATGCGTCATTCGGTACTCTGAAAGCAGGCGACTGACCGTTCTGTATGGTGACGGTCTACCATGAAGAAATGAATTCGTATCTATGACCGGTGCGGGGCTCCCTGAACAAGACTGAACGTCTAGCGAAGGAGTTATGTCTATGCCTGGGGACTGTTCCATAGTCCTCTTCATCGGAGACGCAAAAAGCAGAGGTGTTGTTTCGAAAGGCGATGTTGGGCCGAGTGTGCGGGTATCCTCACCTTCAAGAAGTACTTCCGGTTTCCGTAGAGAGATTGACGACTGCCTCGACTGAGGGTCTGATGAACCAGTGTAGATAACATTATCCATATTTCCCTCGCCATTCGCATCTGAGACAGTATTGGCATGAAGAGGTAAGTCAGCCAGGCCATTCTTGTCCATGCTATGATAGTGCTCTCTAACTCGAGTCCTTAGGTACGACATTGGGGGATATTGAGGAAGGGAAAGCGCCATTTGATGGACATTCAAGTGGATCACAACAGAATGGTGGTGTTGTAGGAATATCGTTTGTAGAGACACTTGTCCATATGTGATAACCACAAAGATGACGAACTTGGAAAACATACCTTGGGAAGACGGAGTATATGCCCAGTTATTCTCAACAGACGACGGTGAATGTGCCACTGGAACGTTTGGTGAATGGACATTGCAGGAGCAGGTATGTTGTTGTCCGATGGCCGCAGCGGTAGCATTTCTGCTAGCCCTATCATCAAAGCCAGAACGGAGTAGATTGTCATAGAGTTGTCGGCGACAGTTAACAAGGCACCAATAACACCCACAATGAGAAGAGAGTTCCTTGCCAGTAGATTTCACAGTCAGAGGTCCAACGCTATCTACGCTATTGGTGTCAGCAGCCGCAGTTTGAACAAATCGAAGGAGGGAACTCCTTCTACTAGCTTCGACGCGGGGGGAACGGGGACCACGATCTGGGTGAGTGGGTGATGAGAAGGGATCGTTCTCAAAGAGAGGAGAGTTGGAACTATGCGTGGTTTCGAAGAGGCCTGAGTCTTCTGGTCGCATCGAATCACCAGAGAAGGGCTTGCAGCAAGCGACTTCGCAGGATGCGGTGGGAAGATATTTGGAAACAGTACACCGCGGCACTGTTAATTCAGGACATCCACCTCTTCGGGCATCACTACAAGTCGGGTATCCGTAGGTTTCAGTGGAGAGCTTCGCCAGGTACGAGTCGTCGCCAATAAACTTGGAAGAGGAAGTAAATGGGCCCATGGAAGCTGGTCCCGACAACGACGCTGCGCCAACTATGATTGTCTCCTCCGAGTTAGCAACCCCGTCTCGTACCGACTCCTGGTGGCCATCGTCATCAGAACTAGATGAGGGCGTGCCAGCGTCGCTGGAAAGAAATGTCAGGCCCTTGTTACTCGGAGCATCATGTCCGGCATGTTCGTCGACATCGCCATCAGCGTCTTGTGTCGAAGAGCTCGAGGAAGAAGATCGAGATCTTGGATTCTCAGGCTCCCGTATGGGCAAGGTGATCTCACGGCGGCCCGCAAGATCTTGATGGTCCAGCATTATGCGGTCCAGGCGCGCATACACCTCTCTTTCCGAGAGAAAGATGGGGGTTGGTGGCGGACGAATCATGGATCCGGACAACGTAAAGACAAGACAGAATAATCCTTGATTTAGGGCAATGAAAGGGAGTTGTTAATGGACATCTCCAGACGTGAGATGCTCTATCTATATCGGGTAGAGAGGACATGCTCGCAATGGCCGTAGAGAAGGAAAGGGTGGCAGCAAAGGCAAGAGGGCATCAGCACCCATATTGCAAGGGAAGGTGGGGTCATAGAGAGGATGACTCTTCAAGGTAGGACATAGATACAACCCTGGCTGGGACAATTGGTGAAAATAGTATTAAAATATATCTAAAAATATATCTAGATAGCTATGAGGATACTCAGCGTGCCTTGTATATGCACGATCATTCTTTTGTATATACCACCTATCCACCGAGGCAAGATAGAACAGGAGTAACCAGGTGGAACCAACGACAGAGAGGCCTATCTGAAGCGACAAACCGTGACATACAGACTATCAATTCAGACGTCATTGAGCTGCTAGAGATGGGACTCCTGCTGCTGTTTGGCCAATAATGAAGCCATTGAGCGCCTGAAAGGAATTTATTTATATTGGGTTGCTGCAAATACGGTAATGTAGAAACATGTAAAACGCTCCCTCGGCCGCAAGCAGGGAAATAAGGTGTGGCAACATCTGAGGGGCTAGTATGGTACTGTCACGGCTGACAGATCTTCCGCCCAAAGCAGCAGTACTTCTTAGTACTTACATACACAGCTTCATCGTCAGCCTGCTCGTCGTCGTCGTTGTCATCGTCGTCCTTCTTGCTGCGCTTTGCTGCGTCTTCTTGCCCCCGCCTGCCTGCCTGCCTGCTTCCCTGCCAACAACAACTACAACTACAACTGACTTCACTGTCCGCTGCCATCCTCTCCCCGTCTCCTCCCGTATTTCTCTCTCTGATTAGTATATACTACGCTGCTGCGTCCTCTGCCCATCGTTACCCGTTCCACCCCATACACATACATATCTACAGCTCGGTTGGGCTGCACCTGCAGATCTACTTCGCCTTTTCCCCAGGATATCGTCCCCGTCTGTCATGCTTCGTCTCTTTCTAAAACAACCGGCGTAGTCTCTCTCTCGTGAGGCCTTCTGCCTGGTTGATCGTTTAACGACCTGTCCGGCCCTTGTCTCGCTTCCTACCCCTTTTCCCGTTCGGCCAGGTCGTGTCGCTACGATCTTCTTTACCCGCATCCTTCCACCCGTTTACTACATTCCGTTTGAGCCCACCATGGACGGCGACCTGAGCCTTTCACAGTCCCTAGGCGGCTTACGCATTGCGAATCCTGATGACGCCTCTGTCAATTCATCAGACAAATCCCCGAGTTCTGCAACCCATCCACCAGGCATTTCAACCCCGAATTTTGCTAAGGAATCAACTTATATGGATCAATCTCCTCCCGCTTCCTATCCCTCTCGACCACGGTCACCGTTGATTACGCTTGATAACTCCACGAACGAACTGTCCGAGCAGACCCCGTCGAGAGGCATTGCTCCTTCCTATATACCTGATACACAGTCACAACCTCCGCCAAACAAGAGACATTCCCAATTCCCCCAATATTCTAGCAACACTAATATCGCACCCAATGCCTCCAACCGTCCCATGTCGGCATATTATACGCAACCTGTGACCAACGGCTTCCCGTCAAACAATACCTCCAGAGAAGGAGCCTACCGAATTCGAACCGAATCGTCCTCCTCCTCGTCGAAATCGGATTTCCCCTCCCGTGCAAACTCTCGAGGCGGATCTGCTGCTCTCCAAGCCGGCGTACCGACAAGAGACGACAGCCATAATGAGAGGTCCTACAAACAAGGCCAGTTCCATGGAGGTAACGGACCGCTACCCCCAAGGCGGAGTTCCCGCGCCATGCATCACAACCCATCTAGCTCTTATAACCCTGAGGTAGGTATACCCCCTGGCTCGGATGAATGGCATGATCGAGGAGCTGCCGTGGGTGTCCGACAAGAGCTCGACGCAAATGGAAGGCCCGTCCAAAAGTACATAAAGAAAGGTGTCAGGGACTTTTCGTTTGGTCGCACCCTTGGTGAGGGCTCTTATAGTACAGTAGTTGCTGCCACAGACCGCCAAACGCTCAAAGAGTACGCCATTAAAATTCTCGATAAGCGCCATATAATCAAAGAGAAGAAGGTGAAATACGTCAATATCGAAAAGGATACACTCAATCGCCTAACCGAACATCCAGGCGTTGTGCGGCTCTATTACACCTTTCAAGATGAGCGTTCGCTTTATTTCGTTCTTGATCTTGCGAGTGGAGGTGAGCTGCTGGGCGTCTTGAAACGAATGACTACGTTTGATGTGGAGTGTACTCGGTTTTACAGCGCTCAGATCTTGGATACCATTGACTACATGCATAAACGGGGGGTCATCCACCGGGATCTCAAGCCGGAGAACGTATTGCTCGACAGCCAGATGCATGTTAAAATTACCGATTTCGGCACTGCCAAAATTTTGGACCACCCGAAACGGCTGGACGATAGCGGTGGTATTCCCCAGATGGACGCTGCATCCAACCACGACAGGGCAAATTCTTTCGTTGGGACTGCTGAGTATGTGAGTCCAGAGTTGCTTACAGACAAAAGCGCCTGCAAAGCAAGTGATTTGTGGGCCTTTGGTTGTATTGTCTTCCAGTTGCTAGCGGGACGACCGCCTTTCAAAGCTGCAAATGAATATCAAACATTCCAAAAAATCGTTGGCCTCGAGTACGAGTTCCCAATGGGCTTTCCACCTGTTGCCCGAGACTTGGTGGAAAGGCTCCTTGTTCTCGATCCGTCGAGGCGTTTACAGATTGAACACATTAAGAATCACGAGTTTTTTGACGGTATCGTTTGGGGTCGTGGCCTTTGGAAGCAAAAGGCTCCTCGCCTCAAACCATATGTTCCCCCTACTCCTGAACCGATTAAATTAAACGGCAACAGCACCGATGACGGCTTCCCTCCCAGTATCTCGAAGATGGGACAGCCATCAGCTACCTCTACGCGGCCATACCCTCGGGTTGTCACCGACCTCCCCCCTCCCTCTCAACTTGACATCGAATGGTCACCTGTCTTGACGCGCTCGAATGAACGCATATTGAAACTAGGCAATCTAGTGGTTTTGTCTTCCCCTGCCGCCCAGGGCCCGAGCAAGGGTGGCGATGGTGAAGCTCCAAAGAAATTTTCTCGATTCTTCGGCGGATCAACAACAAAGAAACGACAGCGGCTTGTTTTGGTTACCTCCGCTGGGCGAGTGGTTATTGTTCCTGCTGGTGGGGAGGACAAGAGGGCCAAGATGGATATTTCACTGCTGGCTCTTGGAACACAATACCGAAGCACGACTGATGCGAAAGGGAATTCTACGTGGATTATCGACACGGTGAGATAATCTCCTATTTTAACTTGTACTCTTGCTGTGCATTCACTGATATATCCTGCTCTAGCGTGACAAGCACTATGTTTTCGAGGACTCTAAACTTGCGTCTGCGTCGGATCCAACATCATCCGCGCTTTCGACTCAAGAGTGGATGGACGCTCTTGACAGAGCCAAGGAGGTGGCGAGCTTCCAATCGGACAGCAACTCAGGCATGACCGATGATGCGTTCAGGGATTTATCGTCTGGTGTTTCTAGCCATGCGAACACACTCGATCGGTCAAACGAATTCTCCGTGAACGTTAACCAACCGCCTGGTGGAAGACACATGCTTGTCAAACAGCAGCAAGGTGGCGGTGACTCGGAGTCGGTAAAGGCGAAGAAGCGGTTTAGTCGCCGGCACTCAAAGAACGGCCTTTCTGCTGTTTTTTAACACTCCGCTACCCCTATGTGACAGGGGAAAAAAGCCCTGATAGCAAAATAGCTATTCCTACTGCCCGTTATATCACTTTGGATCTCTTGGCTGTCTTGCATTTCCACATGGCGCTGTTTTCTTTCTTCCTTTCTTGATACCTCACCTATTTTTTCTTTCGCTGTATTTAGCCCTTGTTATCCACCTCCCTTCTCCCACCTAATACCGCTTCGTGTGTTCTATTCTGTTACATAGCTGATAGCATTTTTCGTTGCTACGACTTATGACATATTTTTTTTTTGGTTAAGCTAGCCTTTTGGTTGGTTTGATGCTGGACTTTGACTTTGGCCTTTTTACTACCCCCGTTTTTGCATATTACAAGAGACCATGAAGATGAAAGAGGGGAAGAGCTGGGGCCAAGTGGATATATATTTCTTTTTTCGACTTTCTATTTATTTTCTTTTTCTCCTTATTTACTTGGTTTTACGCAATCAGAAGCTGCCCTTGCATATCTAAGACTCGTTTTTGTTTTCTTTCTTTTGTTGGTTTGAGTAAGAGATGGATGGGTATTCACACTACACTCACTCCTCGCAGAATCAAGACTTTTTTTAATGTCTCTTACTTTGCATGTGGAACTGAATTACTCTCTTACATAGCTTGTGATTTTCCTGGGTCTGTTTTTGTTTTTTATGCCACTGGGATGGCTTGTTGGAATTGGGGTTTTGGTATAAATATGTTTTAGGGAATTTTCCCCTTTTCTTTTCGAGTACTCCGTATAGTTACTACTGTCTATTGTCAAGATACGCATTTCTTGTGCTTTCATGGTGGAGTTTTTTGGGTGGGCATGTTGTATATTTTCAATCTATTCTCTTTTATTTTCAGCCAAAGAAAAGAAAAGGCACTTTTCTCCTTTTTTGGACTACATATTAAAATAACATTAGTGCATAGCCTGTCTGTAAGGAATAATTATGTATTGGATACAGAGTATATGGAGGAGAGGTGCAGATTCTCTTTGTTTCAGAGCTTATTACTTTTAACTATCTGCTTGACTGCACGGAGAGGCCGATCATGCTTGGTGGTTGGTAGAGAGAGGTCTTCATCTCGAAACCAAGGAGGTTATTATTTCGTTGCATCGCATTTATATCCCGCATCTCTCTGGTCTTGGCTCTGTTTCAGGGTGCAACTCGACTGTATTTATTTTCATGTGAGTTTCTTGTCCGACGGGAGGGCTCCATGGCACTGGACGGCGATGTCGGATCGCACGCAACTGCAGCA
The DNA here is from genome assembly GCA_002573605.1 of Polytolypa hystricis UAMH7299. Taxonomy (NCBI): domain Eukaryota; kingdom Fungi; phylum Ascomycota; class Eurotiomycetes; order Onygenales; genus Polytolypa; species Polytolypa hystricis. The sequence goes on along the minus strand of PDNA01000218.1, from coordinate 24,149 downwards.
GGGTTTTCTTCTTCTCTTAATGCTAAGCTATGGCTAGACAAGACAAGAAAAGAGAGAAGACCAACCAGGGTGCGCAGACGGGGAATGCTCAGCAGCGCAGTGACCAGGCGAGCAGTTGTGATAGGATGGGCGGGCGGACATGGTGGTGGCTGATACCCTGGCCTTGGTCGCCACTGAGAGGCACGAGGCAGCTGAATGTCTTTGCTCTCTTTTTCGCTCGGGAGTTTTGGTGTCTTTCTTGACCTTTTCTCAGCTATTATTATTCTTATTCCTCTTTCCCCTCTTTTCGCTCTTACTCCTCGCACCCTTGTCTGCGAGGGTTAAGAGAGAGAGAGAGAGAGACGGAGCGAGGATATTTGTGGTTCTAGTCCCTGTCAGAACTACCTTCGGCGGCCCTCCCTGTCGTCCAATTATTTACTCCCGAGCAACAGCCTGTCTGCGTCTCCTGGTCGAGACTGGGTGAGAGCGAGAGAGAGAGAGAGAGAAAGCACTCCTGCTTCGTGTGTTGAGGCACAAGAGACGCGAAGATTTACTCTCGCGTTTATCGACAAAAGTATCTATCTATATAATTAATCCGTCGACCTAGCAGCTCGTTGACGCGAATCTGCCCCACCCATGAGAGTACGCGATCGACAGGTCCCCTCCCTGTATCAATAAACACGACAAAATCAACTCTCCCCCAAAACAGTCGCTAAAATAATACACATCTCCTACGATGCCATTCCCCACTTCGCGGATAGGAGTATGACATCAACCCGTCCGTCGCGTCCCAGACTCCCCTCCACCCCTTCATCAACCATGGTATCCCATCCCGACCTCGCGAACCGGCCCTTGCCATCGCGCCCCGCCGCCGCCTCTGTCGTCGGCACCTCCACCTCCTCATCGCGTCACAACTCACACTCACAATCTCACTCTCATCACCACCGTCGCCATCGCTCCGGCCGCTCCCACCACGGCGGCTCCTCTGCCCACCACCACCAACCCCTCAACGAATTCCCAATCTTTGCGACCACTGGAGATGTAGAGATCGTCATTCGCGCTGGATCCCAGGAGCGCAGGTATCTGCTACATCGCCTGATTCTCGCGCAGTGTTCGGGGTTTTTTGACGCCGGCACGAGTGAGGAGTGGTCGAGGGCGCATGTGCAGGCGCAGGCGCAGATAGAGGGGGGTGGTGCTAATGGTGGTGGGTCGTTGGCGGTGCCGGAGGGGAGTGAAGGGGAGAGAGGGTTGGCGATTATTTCTGAGGATGGAGATGGGGAGAGGGAGAGGGAGAGGAGCGAGGGGAGGTTGGCGTTGGTGGCGCAGCAGCAACAGCAACAGCAGATGAAGACGAGGTGGAGGTATGAGTTGGATTGGGAGAATAGGGAAGAGGATGAGATGCCGATTCTTGTGCAGAAGGTGGGTTTTGTTTACCTCGTGCAGTTATGCGCGGACAACGGGAGATACATATACTAATGCCCAACTGCTAGACACCCTCGTCGAGCGGCACCCTCTTTGGCGGCGGCGGACTTCACGCGCCCCAACCCTCTACACGCTCGAAACCCCTGGCCCCCTCACAGGGCTTCTTCCGCTCCATGGCCAACCTCACCGGCATACAATCCGCACTGCACCTCCCCAGCACCGCAACAATTGAAGAGCCACCCCTCGACCCCACAATCCGCGACTACGACAACCTCTTCCGAATATTCTACAACTACTCCCCGCAACTCAACACCATCAACATCGCCGCTGCGTATTCGGAATGCAAATCCCTCCTCGCCCTCGCAGACATGTACGACGCGCTCCCCGTCACGGGTCCCCGCGTAGATCACCACTTACTCCGCTTCTCCTCGCGTCTCTACAAACAAATCGCAAAATACCCTCCTAGCTACCTCAAACTCGGCTACCTCGCGCGCAGCCGCGTCATCTTCTCCGAAGCCCTCATCCACGTCGTCGGCCAATGGCCCGCCGCAATGCCAAATCTCGTCGCGGCAGGATGTCCCGACGCCGTCCTCGATCTTATCGAAGATAAAGTCGAGGATCTAGAAGATATGAAAGCGCGCATTGAGGCGAAATTGTTTCGCTTGAGTCTAACGACCTCAAGGGGCGAGAGAGTCGGCCCCGCGAACGCATATCTGGATTGGCTTGCTGTATCGCTGTTTCGGCAATGGGTGGTCGAGAATACCACGCCGCCGCCGTCGTCGATTTTGAAACCCCTGCCTTCGAATCCGCCGAGTAGGAATAATACGTCGACTAGTACGGGGACGGCGGCGAGTGCGAACGTCCATACGCCAACGAGTGCTCGCGCCCCTGCCGTAGCTGCAAATACTAGCAACGGCCGCTCCGCGCAACGCGCCTCACCACCACCTTTCTCCCTAGGCCGCACATACCGCCTCCTCGGCTCCGCCAACTCACAATCTTACCTCACCCACGACGAACTCAAGAAATTCCTAAAACTTCACCCTTCATCTGGCTCCTCTGACTCTATTTATTCTCGCGACACGCTGAAAAGGTTCGAGAGGAAAATGGATGAGATGAAGAGGCTGGCGAGGGAGATTGTGAAGCCGCTTATGCGGAATTTTTTGGAGTTGGATGTTCGAAGCGGTGGGGGCGACGATGGAGGAGGAGGGGGAGGAGGGCCAGAAGGGGGTGGGTATATGTTGCCGTATTTAACGTGTACGAGGGTCGAGGAAGGGGATTTTCCGTGGGATTGAAAATGGAAAATGAAAGACCTCGCGATTTTCTTTTTTCGAAATCGCCTCTTGGGTTGAAACCAGGGGATGGAAGTTTTCCTGGTACTGGCTATAACTACCGGATAACTATTTGCCCCCTGGTTTTTTTCTTTATATATATATATATATATATATATAACACGCGCGCTTGTTCGTGTGTTATGGTCTAGTTCTTCTTGTGTTGATATTTTCTTTTTTGCTGATATAGGTAGGGCGAGTCGATCTCTCCCCTTTTTCCACTTTCTTTGTATCCCGCTTGATATCTCTCTCTGTTGATTTGCTAATGGTCCCCTCCGCTATTGTGATGTGATTATGATATGTCTATGTTTTGTTTACTACCGAGTTTTTTGTCGTGTTCTGCTATGATGGAATGATTTATATATACCCGCTTCTTTTTTGCTTTGCTTTGCTTTGTGTGTGTGCTTCTCCAATCTTGCTGTCCCTTTTCTTATATACCTTGAATCTACTTGTGTGTGTGTTTTTTTAGCTTTTTTTTTTCAGCTTGTTTCTTTTCTCTTTTTGTGGACTAATTAATGAAGGGCTTGTTCTTTTTACTTTTCTCTGCTTCTCTTTATGCGATCTTCATGGATTTGTAATTGGAATTTGTGTGTGTGAGATAAATGAAGTTTTGACTGAGATGTACTTACTGCTGGAATGATATGCACGATGAAATAGTAAAAAACTCCTGTATCTCTATTCTTTTATTTTTATTTATTTTGTTTATTTTTTAGGAGGGTTAAGATCTAATAGTAAATATGTCAGCTTGTTGTATAATTGTAAATATAGATATCATTAAACATTAGACTTTTAGTTGATGAGACTATTTAGAAATAAGACTGGAGAAAAGGAGAGAAATGTCTATACAAAAAGGTAACAAGTGGTGTTGTGGTTGATGATGATGACATCCGCAGCAAAATCTGGCCCAAGCTTCTCTTTCTCTCAACTCTCCAATTCTCTCCAACCGTTATTTCTCTCCATATCCAACCTCAACAACCACCCACCGCACAATTCACACCTTTCCATCTCTCAATGGCACCATGCGGTCCCTCTACGTCTGTCTACCCTGCCGCCTAAAGGCCCAATTACCATTCCCTCATCGCGCACCCACCCTCCTCCTCCGCACCTTCACCACCACCCCATATCTCCGCACAACTCCTCCTCCCAATGCCTCTCAAACAACTTCCTCCTCTTCCTCCTCTTCTTCTTCACCCCGCCCCTCCACCGCCCCCAAGCCCTTCCCCAACATCCGTCACATCCGCGAAAACGCCTCTCTCTACGCTAAAAACTGCATAGACCGAAACTACGCAGCGCTATCTAGTTCCCCGTTCGAAATCCGCGATTTATCAGCTGAAGCTGCTCGGTTGCAAGAGGCGCTGAAACAGCCGCGCTCGAGGATAAAGCTAGTGGAGAAATCGATTGCGAAGATCGCTACTGATATAGCGCGCAGCAGCAGTAGCAGCAGTCGTGGTGGGAATGGGGAAGGAGGAGAAAACAATGCTGCAGCAGGTGTAGCAGCAGCTACAAAGCGTGAGGAATTGGATACCCTACGACGCGAGGCCGGACGATTAAAAGACGAGAGTGCAGACCTGCTATCTCGACGGGAGAAATGTCTAGAGGAAATTCAAAACCTCGCGCTCGCGCTACCGAATCTCACATCTGCGGAAACACCGCGGGGCAATGTGCCGAAGGTTGTTGGGTATATAAATTACGACCCTGCGTGTCCGCCGTCGTACGCAAAGCAGCACACTACGACTGCTACTGCTACTACTACTACTACGCGCTCCCACGTCGCCATCGGTACGCGTCTGGGCCTACTCGATTTCTCTAGCTCCGCGACCTCTACGGGCTGGGGGTGGTATTTCTTGCTCTCGGACGCAGCGCTACTCGAGCAAGCGCTAATCCAATACTCTCTCTCCGTGGCCGCGCGGCGCGGCTGGACACCCGTTTCGCCTCCCTCGATCGTCTACTCCCACATCGCCGAGGCATGTGGATTCCAGCCTCGCGACGCACATAACGAGCAGCAGATATATGCGATTGAGCAGAGTTCCAAGGATAAAGGTGTGAGGCCGGCGCGGTGTCTGGCGGGTACGGCGGAGATACCACTTGCGGCTATGTATGCGGGGAAGGAAGTTGGGAGGGAAGCGTTGCCGGCTAGGTTTGTGGGCGCGAGTAGGTGTTATAGAGCTGAGGCGGGGGCTAGGGGTGTCGATACAAAGGGGTTGTATAGGGTTCATGAGTTTACGAAGGTGGAACTGTTTGCATGGGCGGATGATATCCTACTGCCACCGAGCAATACGTCTACTACTATTACAGAAGGACACGGCGTGAGCTCGACAACCCTTTTCAATGAGATCCTCGATATTCAAACTGAAATCCTCGCCTCGCTGAATCTCCCCTGTCGCATTCTCGAAATGCCCTCAGGAGACCTGGGCGCTAGCGCGACGAGGAAAAGGGATATCGAAGTGCTATTCCCTTCGAGGTTGAGGAGCGGTAGTAGTCATCATATATCACTTCAAGAAGATTCGAAGGGAGAGGCTTCTGCCCTGGAACCTTCACCTTCCTCACCCGCGCCGTCATCGTCAGTAGCAGCCGCAGCGGAGGCGGTGGAATTCGACGACTCGGGCTGGGGAGAAGTCACGTCCGCATCCATATGCACAGACTACCAATCCCGTCGCTTGGGCACGCGTGTGCGCGATTCCTCCTCCCCCTCTACGTCTTCTTCTTCATCTTCTTCTGCGACGAGGTTCCCACACACAGTCAACGGGACGGCCATGGCGGTTCCGCGCGTTCTAGCTGCGATTCTGGAGAATGGGTATGATGAAGGGAGAGGTGTGGTTGTTATACCTGAGGTGTTGAGGGTGTGGATGGGTGGGAAAGCGGAGATTGGGGGGCGGAAGTAAGGGGGAGGGAGAGAGGGAAGACCCGGGGGTGGGGGGGGGGCACTTTTTGTATATTATTTTTGCTGTGTATATTAGAATATAATGGGTTAAGATGGAATAGGGTCATACGACTGGGCTTGGATGGGAGGTTTTTTGATAACCTGGAGATAAAAAAGGGGGAATTGGGATGTCCTTTTTTATGCTCAGATGGTCATAAGTATTACACGCACTCTCTCTCTCTCTCCTACTCACTGTCAGAACTATTCATTGTTTTTTACAGCTCTCAAACTCTGCAAAAAAAAAAGTAAGACAGACGCAAATCCTCTGGGAAAGAGACAGGAAATTGCTGAATCCATCCATTTGCTAGGCCAAAAGTTGACAGGTTCCATTTACTGCCGGGAGGGAAAAAAGCACACATATGCTCTCGAAGGAATCAATCTGAGCAAAAGCTCCCCTTTCAATCCAATGAATAAATAGTACATCGAAACTGGCTCCAGTGAAACCAATATCACCCCAACACAAAAAAAAAAGAACAAAAACCCACACTTTTCCCAAAGCCCCATCCCCCTATCGGTCCTTTTGATAGAGCTACCACCTTGGCAACTTCGCCCTCTTCGCCCTCGCGCCCACGCCCGCCACAACCAAAACAATCGCGACAACCACCGCCCACAACCTAATATGCAGCGTGGAGCGATTATACGCCGTCCCCGTCGCCGCCGCAATAGTCACCAACTCCAACCCCAACAACAAATACCCACTCAACCTATGCCACTTATACACCCCTTTCCCCTTATCCACACTCCCAAACACTTGCGCGGGGAAAAAATATTGCGCTACGCCTACGCCGGCTTGGAGAAGGATTAAGATGTAGGTTGTTAGACCTAGGATACCGTGGATGGAGGTAAAACGGGTTTCGGGGTGGGTGGATTTGTTGATTTCTATGATTATTAGGGCGGAGAGGAAGAGGGTGTTGGCGAGGGCGTGGAGGGCGAAGTGGGTTAGTGTTCCGGTGCGCTTTTGGGATGGGGTGTGGGTTGGTTGGAGGATCAGGATGGCTTGCGTGGTTAGGAGGACGGCGGTGGAGTTGAGGAGCTATGTAAGGGTTAGTATATAGGGGGGTGGGTGTTTGAGGGGAGGGGGAAGGGTTACTGGGTGGGGAGAGAAGAATATGAGGTCGTGCGTGAAGACACCGTTCCATACTATGGCGGCGAGCTGGGTTGTTTATGTTAGCTTTTCTTCATGGTCATGCTTGAGTTTCGTTATGTTGAGCTGCTCACAATCCAGATTCCTGCCTGCGCGACGGAGGCGGTTCCTACAATGTGCTCCATCGTTAGTAAATGTTTAGCTATCGGAGGAGGAGAGCAATGCTAACTCACCTAATAGCAGATTGTGCACGATGTTCTGGTCGTTTTTCTGGCTCACATCGCCGTGCTGACCTAGTAGAGGCTCGTGTTCACTGCGAGTATCATCACTATTATTGCCATTGGTGATGGTAGCGGGATGCCGCTCGGGGATACCGGTTGCGGAGGCCATGATGATAGTGTTTAGCTTTGGTATATATGTAAGTGACAGACGAGTTGTAGATAGATAGATAGATTGATAGATAGATGGAGCTTTAGATGCCACTGTGTTATTTCAAACTGTGAATAGATAGTATCCAGAAGTTTGATAGCAATACATAACCATGGCAATGGAGGAGTTCTCCGCAGCAAATCAAAGGCGGGCTATTATTAAGAATGACGATGGCATCATAGCAATGGATGGATGCTGTTTATACTGGGATATGACGCCATCAGTAGGGTGGGATTCTGCAATACTTTTGTACAGAGTACATCAGAGATAAACTGTTTCATATGGAGATATTCTCGGCTTGTTTCATGCACAGTGACATAAGTACATAGTGGACCTCAGCTGCAGAGCCAATTGCTATCCTTGCTTCACATATCCCTTTTCTTGATTCGAGGGAATCAATTGCTGTTCTCCCCCAAATATCCTCGATTTCTTTCTCTTCTTCTTCAAGTTCTCAGGGACATCTGATACTGCTCTTTGCATTTAGCTCTTATCAATCAAGGAGTAGCTATTACCCCACAGTATATCAAAGTCTCCGAGCCAGCTTCCATAGGGCTTATGTATGCTGCAGGTTAACAACACTAGTTCTTAGCATCTCTTCTTTGCTGGACAAATGATAAATGCTCTGCATCACACGCTCCTGGATCAAAATGGATTGTTTTTTCTAGTTTTTCTAATTCTTGGAGTTTCTTCTTTGTTTGACAAATAAGAAGCCCTATGGGTAACACGCTCCTGGAATAAGGTGGCTTGTTTTTGATACTTTCATCTGGATGCTATTTATACATGTGACGCATTTAAGTTGAGCACTCTACAGAGCACACGTGCTTTCACTGCTCCTGACAACAGGCAGCTCAGTTTTCCCACTACAACAACTATCCCCCTGCGGTTGGTAGTGTTGTTTCATACTCCAGAGGGCAAGGCAGATATCTATGAACATGGCGGATGATCAGACAAAGTCCTCCTTGCCCCTTGCATGTTATGAAATCAAGAAAATATATAAAACTGAAGATATTGCCTGATCAGCAGCAATAATGATTCTGATAGGCAAGGAAAAACCTGGATATTTTTCAAGATCAGGACTCCTCTGATATTTTGTTTCCTGAGCTTCATTATCTGAGACCTCTCAATATGAAGCATATCACTCTTTTCCTCTCTCTTGGAGGGCTTCTACCAAGCACCTTTGCTCTTCCGCAACCATTTGCCAGAAGATCTGAGCAATGCAATCGAAATGATGGTAAGAATTCTTAGCCAGCTCATAGAATGTCAAAGAATACTGACCATGCCTAGTGGGAATCTACACAAAGGCAAACTGGCAAGCTAAAGATGTGGATAGTTGGTTCACAGTGTGGGAACTGAAGTTGCTTGCACAGTCGGTTGCAGCAATGGACTGGGAAAGCGTAAAATATGATGAAACTCTTGCTGCGCAGTATGGCCTCGGCCAGACTTTTGATTGCACTCTCAACAATGAGTGTGAGCGCCCACTCTGCAACAAGCTGATTGGAAATGAGCCCGACCTTGAAACAGTCTCTATGCTTCTGACCTCAATGTCCAACTTTAACAAGGTATGGTTGACGTATTATACTGCTCACGCTACCCATTCTTCGATGATCTACTAATTTCTCGAATCTCTAGTACTGTGCCAGAGTTGCTACTGCTCTCAGTGGAGCGCAGCTGAACTATGCAACCATGCAAATCACCCTTCAGCAAACCTTTTACCCAGGTATCAATCCTGCAAACTTTAGAGCTATGCAAGGACTTAATGCGTTAACCGCTATTATCGTATGTCATCATTTTTCAATTCTCTCAGAACAATATTAACTCCAAGGTTTTAGGGCATTGCAACTGCCTGGCTGGGCCCTGTTGGCTGGGCTGTAGGCTCTGCTTCTGCGAATACCTTCAAGGAGGTGTTCTCTTCTGTGGCTCGTGGCCTTAGTAGCACCATAACTGCTTCGGATATGAGTCTTGAGCTACTTTCAAACAGGGGAGCTGAAGCGTACGCTTTATTCAACACAACCCTTACTCAGCTAGAGTTAGAACATAACTCGCTTCTGGGATCTGGGGGTAGCCACGCCACTCAAGGCAGTCTTGCTGAGCTTTTCAGTGGTGGTGCCTGGGTTAACTATCATGATATTTCAGTGTTGAATTCTGATACCCTGGAAGCGGATGTTAGAAATTATTACTCTAATATGATTTTTGCCATGATGATCAACAAGGGATGGCTGGAGCAGGGTGCCTATATTATCTCCAAAGTAATGCCCCAGGCCGAATGTATGACTTCCTCCTCTTTTGTCGATATCTCAGAAATATCCATTTGATTTACTGACACATTTTCAGGCGACGCAATGGATACTGGAGATGTTGAAAAGTTGTGCTGGAACGGTCGTGGCTATTGGCTTGCAAGGTAAGTGGCATCACAAAGTTTGGCGGGTAATTTTGATTTGCTAATAGATGATTCATGCAGATATCAACGAGGTGTACAACTTACATCTCCCGCAGGAGCATCTAAACTTTCAGAGACAATACAAATCACTGCCCAGGAAGCAATGAAGTCGAGCATTGAAGCCTTCGAATCCGGTGGCTACAAATATGACCCGTCAATACTGCTCGAGCAAAACGTGCTTACTATTGATCCAACTGCTAACTGGCAAGCCGGCGCCCGACTCAGAGGTGTCTTCAACATTCCCGTCTGTGAATTCGAATCTACGGCACAGGTTGGCGAGTTCCTTGACGGTGACTTTATTGGGTGGATTCTGGAACGGTTTAATGGCGGCGGCCTTCAAGGCTTGGGGTGAGTACATATACATTTACCCCATAGGAGCATATCTCCCTCCCCTGCCCTTATATGTGTATATATATGCTGACATATATTGCCTGATAGTGCTTGTGTGTGTGCTTCGGCCAAGGACCACCAAGGCGTGCCTATCTCAGAGAGCCAAAGCCACGGAGAAACTTCATTCAAAAACCTCACGGCTAGCTGGACCCAGGGATGTACCATGGATTGGAATGTTGACTCGGAGATCATGACTACCTAAAATCTCTCTGCTACAGTGGAGAATCAGAACGCTAACTTTGCATCTTCTTTTCTTCTTTATCTTTTAAGTACTCCATTTAAGAAATTATGGTTGTTCATGGTTAACTACATAACTTTGTGTTTTTGAATGGGCCTCTGAATTTCTGTCATGAGGGTTAGAGACTTTGCATAGCATGTTGACCTAGTGGCCGTGAAAATCTGCCTGCCATTAATTTACCTCCTAGCTTTTGGCTGATGGGCACTGGTCTTTTTTCATACATATTTTGTCTTAGCCTCTGGGGCTGGCCAAGGTTATATAGCAAATAATTTCATGCCAATTTGCTATCAAAAATTCTCGCTCAAGCTAGTTACTCTGTAAACGCCCGGGTGGAAGCAACCTATAGGACTGTAAACAAAGCAGGGGACCGGATATTACTTTTTATTCCAGTAAGTATTAATAGATATTGTTTATTTTATAAAAGAATCCATTTCAATTTTCTATTATACAGATTCATTGCCTGCTGTTATTTGCTGGGGTGTTTGGCTCTCCAACACCAAAAACAGGTTTCTCGTTCATTTTGCAGCGGACGATATAAATCAGGATAGCTGAGGCGACTATGTATGTATGTACAAGTCGAGTTTAGGAGCAATTGCTATTCTATCTCTAACCAAATGATGTCTATTTCTTTCTCTTCTTTCTCTACTTCTTCCTCTCGGCGACCTCCGATACTGCTCTCCGCATTTAAGCTCTTATCTTATCAACAAGCCCCACTGTGTTTTAGTTCCGACGGCTATCCAAGGCTTACCCCACACGCAACATATCAAGCAACTCCAAGACAGCATATAAACACCCCATACTTCCCCTCACTTTGTTTCAATTGAAATAACCAATATCTACTCTTCCCCTAACAATCTACCCAACCTTTAAACTATTACAAAGAAAAAAAAGAAGCACAACAATGGCCATCCCAACCCCCATCCCCTCCTCCTCCATCGACACCACCTTCCGCAAAACCACAAACCTCGCCTCCTCATCCCTAAACTCCACCATCCTCTCCCGCTCAGACGACTACTTCGCCTCCGTCACCAACCTCCTCACCCCTACCCCTCCCATACATAAGCCCGGTACCTTCGTGCACACCGGCGCCTGGTATGACGGCTGGGAAACGCGCCGCCATAACCCCGAACCATACGACTGGGCCGTAATCAAGCTCGGCATCATAGGCGGCGGCGTGGTAGAAGGCGTGGAGATTGACACAGCGCATTTCGTGGGGAATTATGGGGAGAAGGTCCTTGTCGAGGGAACATATATCGACCCATTATCATCATCTACTCCTTCTTCTCCTTCTTCGGAAGAAGAAGACGTAACAAATCCCAAGTTCCAACACTGGACCACAATTCTCCCCCTCCAACCCTGCGGCCCCTCATGTCGTCAGGCCTGGAAACTCGCCGCGCCAACAAAGCCGCTCACACACGTGCGTCTCCGCATGTATCCGGATGGCGGCATCGCGAGGCTCAGACTCTACGGACACGCCATCCCACCACCCCCACTTACTACTACATCCGGTACTCAACCGCTCGAAGAACTCTCCTCCGCGCTGCTAGGCGGTCTCGTCCTCTCCGCCTCAGACCAACACTTCACACCCGCATCTAACATCCTCCTCCCCGGCCGCGGCGTGAATATGGGCGATGGCTGGGAAACAGCACGCTCCCGAACACCGTCTCATGTAGATTGGGTGATAATCCGGCTCGGCTTAGCAGGGAGTATTGAGAAAGTCGTCATTGATACGAAGGACTTCCGAGGGAATTTTCCGCGCGGGGTTAGAGTGTGTGGGTTTCCGAGGCAGGAGGAAGGGAGGGAGAGGGAGCCGGAGGTTGGGGATGGGGGGTGGGTGGATGTTTTGGGAGGGGAGAAGGGGTGTGTGGCAGATGCAGAGCATGTGTTTGATGCGAGGAAGGGGGAGATTGGGCTGGAGTGTCAGGGAAGAGTGTTTAGTCATGTTATGCTCACACTTGTGCCGGATGGAGGCGTTAAGAGGTTCCGTGTGTTTGGGAGGAGGGCGCTGTGAGAGTAGTATCTCCTGAGCTTTTGTTTTTTAGGAAGAGGGGGAAGCCTTAGGATTTGGGATATTCCTAATACATATTATCGCATTTTTAGGAGTTTGCTATATACCAGCTAGAACTAAACCAGCAGAGAATTGAAGCAAAGCAATGTACAGAAAACAAAATAAATAAAAAACAAAATTCAGTCTATATCCATATAAAAATATTCAAAATAAAAAATATGCACATCTAAAATAAATAAATAAGCTGTTCCTTTGCTGATCCCCAAAGCTAGCCAAGCAGGAAACCAGTCGACAGCAAAGAAAAGAAACCGAAACCAAAACCTGTCCGTATGCGTATATACCAAAAGGAACACCCTTTACTTTAACCTTCCGTTTTCCAATAGTGTTCTGCCTCCTGCCTCTTTGTCTCTCCCGCCCAGCGGTGAAAAAAAAAAACACTGAAACTGCCAACAATATACAAGCAAGGCAGAAGACAAGGAGAAAGCGAACAAAAAAGGAGATTCGTACAGTAACATACAATGCACCCCCCCAAACGTATATCATGAATCCCATTTTCGAAACCCCGGCCCACAAATGCAACGCTTTCCCGTCAAAAAAAAAAAAAAAAAAAAAACACAGTAGGAACGAAGAGGAAGAAACAAAGAACAAGAAAAAAAAAACATCCCATTCTCATTAGTCGTGAAACCAGTTTGAGCGACAAGAAGAAGAAGAAGAAGTAGAAGAAGAAGAAGCAAAGTGCGTGAAAAAGAAAAAGCTCATGAAAAAGGGGGAAACACGACAGACATGCGTATAGGGGTAATATGTATAGAAGAAGAAAAAAGACCAGCACATAAGAACGAATAATGGATGCACCAAGTATTCTCCTGCACTCCAAAGGCAAACAGAAAAAGAAACCATAACTTCGTCAAAAAAGTAGAAAATGTTTCAAGCGGTGTGGTGGCAGGTTTTAGTCGTAACCAAAACTAACCACACATTGCCTCTGTGGTTGAAAAAAAAGGGACCTAGTGGCATATATACAGCTAGGAATAAAGTAGGCTGTGTAGAAATAATAGATGGTTAGGTCTGCCCATTAGGACCTTGTGTCGCATCATTCTCGGGCGGATCTATAATCGCTTCGGACGGCGCATGCACAGTAGCAGCACTATCTCCCGTATCATCCACAGCGTTGTCCTCTATAGGCGGCGTCGCAGAACCCCCACCATCCTCACCACCATGCTTCAGCGCCTTATCATGCTTCAGCACCTCATCAATCGTCGCCGCATACGATCCTTTCCTCTGCAACCGCCTTCTCTGCTGCGCCTCCAACTTCATCGGCACGGGCGCTAGATAGCGATCCAGAATCGTGCGCAAAACATCCAACCGCACCGGTTTCGCGAGGTAATTATTCATACCCGCCTCGATGCATTTCTCGCGGTCGCCTTTGATCGCGCTGGCCGTCATCGCGATGACAAGCACGCTGTTGACATAGTTGTCCTCGTCTAGGCGGATCTTCCGCGCCGCGTTGTATCCATCTAGCACCGGCATTTGCACATCCATCAGCACCACGTGGAAGGGATTGCCTTCTTTAGCGCGCAATTTGAGCGCGTCGACGGCCTGCTGGCCATCGCTGTAGGCTTCACCTTGTAGGCCTAATTTTTTGACAAAGGTGACTGCGATCTTCTGGTTGATGGGATTGTCCTCGGCGATGCAGACGCGGATCCGGTCGCGCGGGATTAAACTCAAGTCTCGCGCTGCTGGTTTCTGATTCTGCTGTTTCTTCTCCAGTGGGGTGTATTGCGACCAGGGTGTCTTGGCGACGGCGTTGTTGGGCGCTTTCTTCAAGTCGAGGACAAAGCTCACCGTCGTGCCTACGCCTAGCTTGGATTGTAGCCATATCTTCCCGCCAAGGACGTCTTCGATAATGGCTTTGCAGATACTCAAGCCCAGCCCGCTACCACCATACGACCGAGCCGTCGAACTGTCCGCTTGCGAAAAGGGCCTGAAGAGTCGATCGAACTGCTCCGAGGGGATACCAATGCCCGTATCAGAAACCGAACAAGTCACGCGAATCCGTTCCCCATCATCACGATCAACTTTTGCTTTCACCGTAACGGATCCCTTGGGCGTAAACTTGTAACTGTTGCTCAACAAGTTCATAAAAATCTGGTGCAGCCGTACTGGATCCCCCAGCACGAGCAAAAGCGGATCAACCCCGTCAAGGTCTTCGATAGTTTCGAGACCCCTATCCCGATGAGTGTATCGCAACGCCCGCACCACTTCGGCAATAGTCTCCCTCAAGTTGAGTGGGACAGTGGAAACCTTCATCTTGCCGGCCTCGAGTTTCGAGAAGTCAAGAATATCATTGATCAGCGTGAGCAGGGTGTCGGCGCACACACGGATAGACTCCACGTAGCCATCTTGTTCGCGGTCGAGGCTCGTGCCTTTAAGTAGTTCAGACAAGCCAATGACGCCGTTCATTGGCGTTCGCAAGTCATGCGATATGTTAGCGAGGAAAATAGACTTGGCCTTGGCGGCTTCATCCTTTAGCTTAACGTTACGGTTCGCTTCCGCTTCTGCTAGCTTAGCCTTGTACTCAGCTTCTCGCGCCTGCTTTAGAGAACGCTTCTGCGCTTCCACCATTGCGGCATTCGCAGCACTAAATCGATAAGTTAGTTAAGTTCAACTACAACCAAGTTTTGGATATTACTGTCAGACTCACCTCACTCTGCGTGCTTCCTGGAACAAAAAGGCGTTTGCAAGGGATATGCCGACTTGATTGCACACCAAACGCAGGACAACCAGATTACGCTGGGTAAACGAGTTGGGTTTGCCTTCAATGTGGATAACCCCTAAAAAGTTGTTGCCCTGAACAAGAGGCATCGCGATGACGGATCTTCCTTGCGGGTTCCGCGCGAAATACGCCCCGCTAACGTTCGAGAACCGCTCATCTTCCAGAACATTATGGACCAGCACTTGTTCTTGTGTACGCAGTGTGAAATGCGTAATCTGCTGGGCCATTTTGTCTTCCACTTCCGAGAACGGGAGGCCCTCAAGGTATGCTTCCTCGCCGTTTTCATGATCTCCGGAGGCGGCAACACACCAGCCATGAGATTCGAACTCCGTAATCACAAGGGCAAGTTCGGAACCGCTACATGATTCAAGGATTATGGAAACCATCCTGGTAAGCAATTTGTCAATTTGCAACTCCGACGACATGACTTGGCTGAACTCGAGGATGCTCGACATATCAATGATATCTACATAACGTTATGTTAGCCCGCAAGTCTTCGCAAATCATGGAGGGAAAAAGAAATTAACAGGAAATAGTCCTCACCTAAGCTTGCTCCAGGAATATCTAGCGTGCCTTGATCAGAGCGGTCTTGATTCTGCTCCAGCCACTCGCGATTGCGTTCATTGTCTTGGGGATGCATCGGTTGATCTTGGACGGCATTTCGCGGGGGAACAGAGAGCAACGAGTCAACAGTTTGACATCCCACGTCGTTGGTGGTTGGGATTCCGGTCCTTAACAGCCACTCATGCTTCTCTGCGAGGTGTCTAGCCTTGCCCGTAGCGTTGATACGGTTCCACGCTGAAATTGATCGCTTCAACATCGACTGAGCGGCGGTTTTCGCGCCTCTTCGGGCGAGGAATTCGGCTTGAAAAACAGAAGAAAAGTGTCAGTTACAGGCATATGCTGTTGGATATCGGTGAATGTAAACGACTTACATTGAAGCTCGAGGGTTAGAGCCTCCTCAAGGGGCCAGTTATGGAGTTGTGTATGGTCGAGAGCGGCCTGAAAGACATTGTTAGAGGATATCCAAACTAAATTTTGTACGTGCAGCATCTCAGCATTCTGCTTACCTCAAGAGTACGGATAGCCATTGGAGTGTTGTTATTGACTTCGTATATCAAAGCGTCCACTAGTAAAGACCACATTCCATAATTGGCGTCACATGCATCTCGTCGAAAATCAATCTCCTTTTTGTACACCTTGATCTGCTCCAGAGCGGCTTCAAGACCAGGCCGATTGGGATCCTCAAGATGGAGGGAAAGTAGCGCAAGCGAAAGGTAAAAGTACGTGAGCGCTGCAGGGCGAAGCGACCACACGCCGCGTAGGGACTCAAGCATTTTCGTGCCGAGTTCAACAACTCTCTCATGATAACCATAGTAGTAAAGAGTCACCAGCGTCATTGCATTGTGCAAGTTGAGGGCGTGTGTATTTCCGTCGCGGGATGTTATGTACGACAAATATTCTTGACAATTGTGCTTGCCGTCTGATAGGATTTGATCCGGAGAAGAAATATATGTCTTACCCTGAAGCGCGCGAGCGGCTTGTCTAAACCCAGAAATTAGCACAGACACATAACTTACGCTAGCTTCCAGACTCTTACCTGATAGATGTGATATACACTCCTCCACGCATATCGCTCTCCCAGTCGTTAACCTCTTCAGGGGCATAGTTGCACAGGCTTTCCACTTCCGCCATATCATGGCCCAGGGAGAAGCGGAAGAACACCAGTGCCGAAACGCTCAGCAAAGTCAAGTACCGTTCCCCAAGCACGAAAGCAGCCTCCATCGAGCGTTCAAGAAGCGGCAGAGTAGTGCACATAGGAACCCGCAAATGATTAACGAAAAAGTTGTGGATTGCCACTCCTCTTGCTGCGATCCAGGGGTCGTCATATTCACTGAGGAAATCAGCAGCGCCGTCACTGAGTTTAATACCGAGCTCCAAATCTTTAAACCGACTCAATGCAATCATTGACAAATGAGTGCAGAGATACGCGATCTGCGAGAATGCACCGCGGAAGATGTAGATGTTCATCATTTCAACGCCCACGCGCAGGAACGTCATAGGCTCGCCCCAGATACACACCGCCATGGCCTCAGACATCACTGCACCGATAGCGAGCAATGTTCGGTCTCTGCTTAGAGGGCGAGAGAATAGGGTTTCCAGGTCACAATCTTTAAGATATGCGCTGAGTTTAAAGTACGCTGCATCGCATTCCTCCCAGGACATGGGGTGACGCATGTTAACGCCAAGATCATCCAGGCAGGTGAACAGAGCATCCAAGGCACCCTTAATATCTCCACTAGACGCGTAAAGTCTGCTTTTCATCATCCAAGCTCGAGCTTTGCAAGCTGCTGATTGTCCATGGGCAAGTATCGCGTCCAATAACTTTGTAGCCTCTGAAGTTTCGCCCTGGAAAAGTAGAAGATCGGCGGTGAGAATGTGAAGCTCTAGTGTTTCTTCGTAAAACGCATCATTCGCATTATCATCCCACGGATCATCCTGCAAGAGATAGATGCAAGCTTGATAATATCCAACAGCCGTCGATCTCGCTCCAGACTCGGACGCCCTGAGTGCGGCATGATATAATACATTCCTATACTTGATACGGTTAGGAACTTGCCGTCTTATTAGGCGAGAGGCAAGCGATATATGATTAGCTCGTGAATAGAGAGTACTGTCTTCCGATCCCCCATATTTAATCAAGGCCTGCGCCACAATGAAATGCATCTTTTCCTGGTTGTGACATTGTTTCATCGACGCTACAGCTTGAGCATAACGATCATGGGCAAATCTGCGTCGGGAAATTAGCATTCCTATCCCACATTGCCAGTCAAATGGAGATCATGCCTAAGCTAAGAACATACCTGTATTCATCATCGGTTTCCCCAGCCAGCAGAATCCCCGACTGCATCAAGAACTGTAGGCCAACAACAATGTCTGCTTCCGACTGGGTGAGAGGGGTCTGACGTGGGCAAGTTATATCTTCTTTATCCTCTTCGCCAGTAGCGTACAGAAATTCTCCAGAAAGTAGCTTCTTAACCAGAGAAAAGGAAAACGGGCTGCCGAGTAATGCAGCCCATAGTAGTATCGAACGAGATTCCTGTGGTAATTCCTGAAATCGTTTGGCAATAAAATCATTGCCGAGTCCCTCTCCATACGTAGGAGCGACAAACTCAGTGAAAATGCGATCAAGGTCATATTGCCAATCATAATCCCTCCAAGAATACCAAAGGCAGTTTTTGCGATAGCAAGTTTCCAGCATCATTCGGACGTAAAACGGGATGCCCCGACTCTTTTCCTGGACCACTGCAGCAAGAGGAAGCAGCGCATTGGTCGGGGGTTGATGCATCGTAGCAGCAACATACTTGAGAATGTCGTCTTCGTTCAATGGCTTCAGCTCGATTACTGTAACGTTGGCGGCCTCGGAATGGAGCAGCGACTTCAAATCAGTGCAGATACCTTCGTCTGGTCGACTAGTGACCACAAGAACACAACGGATCCTAGCCTTAACTATCTCCAACAGTAACTTAGTACTCTCCGCATCGGCATACTGGATATCATCCAAAAAGATGCAGATCAGTTTGTACGTTGACAAAATCCGCAGAACATCGATGAAAATCTCGGTAAACCTAAGGATTTTGGCTGATGAGGGCCCCTGAGCAAAATCATCCGTCTTATTGCCCCGGCTCAAGTTCACAAACTCAGTTTCTGGCAGAGTAGAGGATTCTTCTGCATTCTCCTTCACCACTTGTAGCGGGAGCGCGATTTTCGGTAGAGTAATAGGTTGATTCCCGGCTGCCAAGGGAAATAGTATTTGCTCAGGAAGTTCAAGGATGAGATGAAGGCTATCCCACACAGGTTGTAGAATAGCGCGAATAGCGCTATGAGTATCTGTGGTAACGTCACGCTCAGAGAAGACTTGACTGAGAAGGCTGCTGAACGTCTTGAAGAATGGCTCGAATGGCAACCTCCGGGAACGATCATGGCGGGATACCGCGACGTAGCCGTGCTTACGAATGTCCATTTTTAGGCGATGAATAAGGTCCGACTTTCCCATGCCACCCGTTCCCAATATACTGATAATTTCACATCGGCCACCAGTACGGTATTGGGCCTGAATCTTGCGCCTCCCCAAGGCTGCAAAGCTCTCTAGCTGCGCGGCAGTCACATTCATCGAAGCGGAGTTCGTGGAGGCAGAGTTGACAATACTGGAGTTCATGGATAAATAGCTGTCTCGATCGTTGTTTTCCCTCTGATCAATTGGGCCCTTGACGCGGCTTGGTAGTGTCATCGTTTTGCATACCGTAGAGGAATCAGCCGTCTGATTCGATTCTTGGGTTGAGGTATGGCCTAGAGCGTTGGATGGGCCACCAGTATTGCTCTTTATTAGTGTGATTCCCAAAGATCCAGAATCGCTCGAAGCATCTCCAATTTCGACTTCATCAAGGCGGCCACCAGAAACAGAGGACCCAGAACTCAAAGCATATAAAGATTGGAGGCTTGATTTTGCCGCAGACTGTGGCGGTGTGGACTGTAGGCGTTTCTGGACTCGGGAGACAACATCGAGGACTTTGTTGTATTCCTCCTTCCTTCCAAACATCTCTGCCGGCAGAGTGAAAAATGATGATACATCACGCTGCGCAATTTGGAAATTATTCAGTCGGTCCCGGTCACCATCTCCAAGGAGCTTCGAAATCTGCTGCAGGTCCCATTTAACGGAAGAAATAGTGTGATAGCGGTCATTGATCTGCTTCCGGGTCATTCGCTGGATAACGGCTGAAACTGAAGCGGGAATATCCATTCGTATTGTGGCGATAGGGGGGAGCGCCTTGCTGAGCACATTTTGCACTACTTCGATTAGGTCGTCGCCGTCGAAGGCGGGTCGCCCCGCAACCATAGACCAGAACAAAACACCCAGTGCGTATATATCAGTTCGGCTGTCCAACTCCGTCAACATCCTGCCGGTTTGCTCTGGAGCAATGAACTGCAGTTTATGCTTCACGCCCACTTGTCGGGATAGCTTCGACCATCCTTCGCTCAGCGCATTGTCAAATGATCTAGCCCCATTGCCGGTGTTCGATAACCTCACTGCTCCTGTCTCTTGGTTAAAGTGAAAGCTGTCTGCGCGAATCTCGCCATGGATGGTTCTCAGGCCGTAGTGTAGAAGCTCGAGACACTCGCACGCGCCGATAGCGAAATCTAGGAACTTGGAGAGCGGCACTTGGGGGATTTCCCGGGGAAGATATCGGCCCTCGGTATTCGCTTCGAAAAATGCAGGGCCAAAGTGGACCAGTTCTCTGAGATCGTTAACTCCTGGTGATTCGTAGAGGGTGACGAGGAGAGGGCCTCGATCGGAGGCTTCCGGCGTAAGGCGTACTAGGTCGATGGGGCGGACCGTGTGCCTACACTCTGGATCCGAAGTATCAATAATCGATCTCAACATATGAAACTCTCGTTCCAGCCTGATGACATGGCTAGATACCCGCGCGATTACGGGAATGGGCGACGGGTCCACTTCATGCTGATGGGAGGATAAATCGCTGCTAGCCTCACTAGCACTACTCCGCCAGTGACTTCGGAAGGAGGTTTTCGAATCGAAGCGGGGAGAGGGATGTGCCGAACTAGATGGCTTCGAGTGGCTGATTGAGGGGTTAGATGTCGAAGGGGTGAATGGCTGCGAATCTGGGTAAGCGACGTGACGAAATCCCAAGACATGCCAGTGGTCGTAGGACGAATGGATCGGTTCGCTGGTCGAGTCCCAGGTGTAGCCAGGTATATGGGAGAGGCGCTCGAACAGGCTTCTTGGAGGAAGGGGAAGGTCATCCCCTAGGATTGAGCTTTCAGCCATGAGAGGAGGGGAAAGGTCAAAGGGGCTCGCAAAAAAATATGGCGGTGCCAATACTCAATACATCATAAATCAGCGACGAGTAGAGGGGTAGGAAAGAGCCAAAAAAAAGGCAACTGTTATAGAGCAACAGCGGGTCTGAGAGGGACGAGGAAACACGCCGCAGTTGTCAGGCTATGTAATGGTCCGCAGCGTGGTGTTCCGTAGCCTTCACCAGAATCGACTCGTCGTTGGCAGAAAGAGAGGCTGATGGACAGGATAGGAATGGATGCAGCGAGAGCGAGAGCGAGTCCAGGCCACACGCGAAGCCAAGAATAGAAACAAAGCTGGCAGCTGACTAAGGGGGCGATCAGCTGCCAGCTTTGAAATTGCTTGGCACACCTCGGTGCGTTGAGAGCCTCTTCATCTTCGTCTTCATCTTCCAGCAACTGCAAGTTCCTCTGGGGAGCATCTTCACTCCTGTTCTCGAGTATTATATCAACTCGAACTCTCTGTGCACGGTCACAGCGAGGTTGCTCCTGGAGCCACATTCTGCCCTTTTAAGGTTTGCTGCACCTGCATCCTGCAGGCCTGCCTCAAATCCACCATGTTGCTATTGTTCAGTCGGCTTAACGCACGCTGCGCATGGACGGTGTACAGACCTTCCTACCCCAGATCTATTTCCCTTTTATATAACTATACGAATCTTGACCGGCGCTTGATATAGCGCAAATATAAACGCGTGGCAAGCCTAGTGCCATACATATGGGCTGAGAGGAATATCGTCCAGAGGAAATGCTGAAAAGGCCGATATCATCATATCTTGCGGTGAGATGCGCCAGTCTCGCCCTCATAGTGTCATAAGGAGCTTGCTTGTGCAAAACATATAACTACGCATCGACATCAAGGTCTGTCGTCGAGATATTCAACATGACTCAATGCCATTGGCAATGACTACTGCTCAAACAACAACCAGAATCATCCCCACACGTACCTCTAGACGGGATTCCCGCTTTCTGTTTTTGGTTTCGGATACTATTATACTATACAGAAAATACGTGTTGAGGAGACCAGTGCGTCCAGCTGGCAGCGCTACCTCATATCCCCAAGAAACTACAAGGTCCCGGTAATTTTTTATATGAAGCTTGACGAAGGGATGATTCAATGTCAGCCATATCCTGCAACATTTGCTTCGGCTCTTCAGCTATATTGATCCAGGAGCAGGGCTTGAGCAAGTCTGAAGAAACTTATACAATATGCATCTAGGCTAGCAGCTTAATTTGTGTCCAAAGCCGCTGGGGATGAAGGATCTACGACGGAAAACATAGCGTAGGGCAGCAGTCTCTACAATCCCTGCAAGGATTGAAAATTATAGCTTCTTCCAATTAATGGGCTCTAGAATATATTCATCTCCACAAGCGAAATCCGACAACTGATTAGCAGGACCCAACCTCAAAGGTAAGAGAAAGATGGTCCGGGGAAGAATCAAACATTGATAAGCAAGGTAACACCCACGGAGTCGACTATATATCATCAACTCTTTGATCGGTGTGTCGTCGGCCGCTTACCCGCGCAATCATCGATGAGGTGCTTCTGCCAAGACTCGATGGTGCCAAGCTTTTTCCCACTGGTGAACCGGCATCTAACAAAAACAGCCAATAGAAAGCGAGATGGGTCGGGTGCTGCATCTCCCCAACGAATGCTCCCTGCAAGCGCATGACTCCTCGAGCACTACCTCCTCCTTACACCACGTCTTCTCCCTCACGCTCTATCTATATTCCCCATGTTCAGACCTCGCGTTCTGCCAATTGTATCCATTGCCAGACACCTCTCCCAGCCCATCCGCCCTTCAATCGCAGCAGCGCCCCAGTTCCTCAACCATAATAGCATCTCCCGCGGTAGCGGCAGTGGTAGTCGTAGCACACTTCAACTCTCGACCATGGCTTCCGAAGACGTGACAAAATACCTCAAACAATCGCACGACCGCATCTTCGAAAACAACCGCAAATGGGCCGCCGAAAAAGCCGCCAAGGATCCCCAATTCTTCGAAAAGCTCATGGCCGGCCAGAAGCCCGACTATCTATGGATTGGGTGCAGCGACAGCCGCATCCCCGCTGAGCAAATCACCGGCCTCGACCCTGGCGAAGCCTTTATTCACCGCAATATTGCGAATCTGGTCTGTAACACGGACTTGAATGTCATGAGCGTGATCAATTATGCCGTGCGCCATCTGCACGTCAAGCATATCATTGTGTGTGGGCATTATGGCTGCGGTGGTGTCAAGGCTGCTATGACGCCTGCGGATCTGGGCATTTTGAACCCCTGGTTGCGAAACATTCGCGACGTGTACCGCCTGCATGAGGATGAGCTAGATGCCATCGACGAGGACAAGCGATGTGACCGCCTCGTCGAGCTCAATGTCATCGAGCAGTGCCACAACATCATCAAAACCGCCGCAGTGCAGTCGACGTACTCGAAAAACCAGTACCCGATTGTCCATGGCTGGGTGTTTGATTTCAAGGACGGCCTGTTGAAGAATTTGTACATTGATCATGAGAAGGTGTTGCAGGATGTGCAGAAGATCTACAATCTTACTGGAGGAGGGAAGTGAGGGGGAGATTGAAGAGGGCAGGAAAAGTTACGTTTTTTTTTATAGCAAGCTTTGCTTCATTCATTGTTTTAAGCTTTGGAGAGACGCTACGTATATCCAGCGGAGATAGCTTTTCTCCCACTGGGAAGATGTGTGTCTGCAGTTCTCGGGATTCACGTGGCGGTGGTAGGAAGAAAGGGGGGTGTGAGAGGGGGGTGTAGTGTGCTGCGTGGCGTGTGGAGGGGCTTGGCATAGAAAGATAATAGCACCTGCAGAAAGCTTTTCTCGTGTCCGGATTGATCAGAGTGTTCAGTGTACAGATACTTTGATCCATTATACACACCGCGACGCATAGCAATTCCAGATATCCTTTGCTTGACACGCGGGCTGTGTATCAACTATGACGCTAGGAGGAAGTACTCCGTAGTTCTTCAAAAACACGCGATTTCTTACCCCCCTAAGTGGGAAACTGAGCATCCATCCCCCCATATATGACCTCTATATGCATCGTAGCTCGGCGAAACGCAGACTGTAAATCTAAACTTTCCCCACGAGATGTATCAAGTGTTTCCTCGACAATGCGGGATTTAAAAAAAAAAAAAAAAAACCACACTTGATCAACCCTTATCGTCATCGTCACCATCGGGATCGGCTGAACATATTTCTTTTCCAATTTTTTTCATTTCTTTTTCGTTGTGACGGAGCCAATCTCCACGTTTCCCTATGATCA
>PDNA01000217.1:0-49826 GCA_002573605.1 Polytolypa hystricis UAMH7299 | reverse complement strand
AATGCTGTTGTTTACATCGAAGGCCCCCCCCCCCCCCCGGCGGCCCCCACCATCATCACCTATTCAACGAACACCAATCTAACCTCACCGCCCGCTTCTTCCACAGATCCTCGGCATAATCACGCCCTACATGGTCGACCCCACCGCCGCCAACATGGGCAGCAAAGTCTTCTTCGTCTGGGGCTCAACGTGCACGCTCTGCGCACTCTTTGCATTCTTCCTCGTCTCTGAGACAAAGGGTCTTTCTCTCGAGCAGGTCGACCAGATGCTGGAGCAGACCACCCCGCGTACAAGTGCCAAGTGGCGTCCTACAACAACCTTCGCGGAGACAATGGGTATGACTACTAGTGCTAACACTACTGCTCCGAGTGGAGGCGTCTTGCAACAGCCTAAGGATGAGGCTGAGACTGTCTAAGGTGGGAGGGGAGGAGAGCTTTATATAGCTGTCCTAGCGCCCGCTGTGCTACTGGTTAAAGAGTGGTTTCAAGGGGACGCTGTCTGCGGGGATTGGGAAATTTCAAGTTTCTCAGTCCTGTCAGAAGAGGGGGAGGGGGAGGGGCGCACAATGGTATATCAGATACATCTCTATCCCACTTTGTCTTGATCATCAAATTTTCTTCTTCAACCCCCAGCCTTTTTTCCCTTACGTTCTTTATTCCCCCCCCCCCCCCCCCCAAAATTTATTGGAAAAACTCCAAAAATAACAAAGGTAATATGCGTTTCTTCTCCTGGGGGTTCAAGTTCCGTTATTCTTTTCGCCAATCATTTTTCCCCCTCCCCTCTCAACCCGAGCGACATTAACTCACGGCGTCATAGTAGTAATTTTTCCTAGTTTTCCATATATATATTTGATAGTAATAATTTAACTTATAATTTCAATTGTATTTAGTTGGGAATTTACTCTTTTCTTTTGGGGCGGGTTCTTTTGGGGTGGGGTAGGTGGGGGCCACATTTCTCATAGCGGAAGAGTAGTAAACATAGACCCTTTTCGATGTAAAGTCGTTCTCAAAGGTAGGAAAGGAAATAATAAAGCGCTTGGGGTTTTTTTTAATAGAGCCAGCAAGCTATATGTATAACCTCTGCACCGCCTACCAGTTCCCCCATTCAGCCATTGTACTGTACATAGTTCCACTCCACGACTATAAAAACCAAAATAGAGAAAGACGTACAGGAGCAGGCGGGACATCTTTGCTTAGAAGTGGGCCAAACTTTTATATATAAACTTTTTATAAACCCATGGATTTAGTTCCCGGCTTGGCGACCTTTAATTTATCCCAGCTGCTACTCCTCGAACTGTACTATGTATATACTTCGGGGTTTGGGTGATAGCCTGGCACGAGTATATCCCAAACTCCAGAGAAAAACATAATAATACATAAAACCAAAGAAAGAAAAAAAATAAAGCAAAAATAAGAAGAGTTCAAAACAAATAAGACGGTTCTAATGCCTATAATACACCTAGTCCCATGTCCAAGTTAAAAAAAAAAAAGAAAAGAAAGGAGTGGGGGAAAAAAAGGGCAAAAGAGCTCCTTATAGAAACAACCACAATCCCGCTCCACCAACGGTATACCCCTCCCCTTACCTCCAACAAGCCTTCCCATCCCATCACTTCATCTCCCTCTTCGCCCTCTCCACAATCCTCACACACAAATCCTGCACATCCTCACCAACCTTCCAAGTCTCCAGAACCACACCCTGTCGCTCTAAAAGATCCGCTGCGCGAGCCCAGCGTCGTCGCCATAATTCTTCGCGCTTGTTGGGTAGTGGTTGTGGGACTGCGGAGGAAGAGGAGGAAGAAGAATAAGTATATAGCGGCTGTGGTGTCGGTGCAGAGCTGGACTGAGGGGTGGCGGCGAACGAGGATGGTGTCCGGCTGAGGAGGGAGTCGAAGGTAGGAGTCTGATTCGGTCCTGGTGGTAATGGTGGTGGTGTTGCTCGTGATGGTGTGCCAGGTGTAGATTTCGTGACCTGGTTCGTACTTCTGCGGGGTGGGGGTGGTGGAGGAGGAGTTTGTTTGGAACGGGATGTGGAATCGAGATCTGCGGATGTAGTAAAAGTAGCTAATGGCGATGTATGTTGGTTATAAGCTCCGGAGCCCTTGTTCCGTGTAGCGCTGGTATAGCCAATTTCGTTCCCAGACGGGTGACTGGATGTAGGAGAGTTGCTGTAAGAACCAGCTTCAGGCGTAAGGAAATCGGTCTGAGAGCGCCGAAGAGGAGCGGGAGCTGGGGGATCGCCCTTTACGGAGGACAAGCGTTGTGGTTTTTCTGGCAGAGGCGGCACTGGCTTCCTCTTTACAACCAAGGGAGCCTCTAGCTTTGTGTCATTTCCTTTGGACTCCGTGGTTTCTACCCGCAGAGCAGCTGGTTTAGATGGCTTCACAGGAGGCGCTGCTTTAGCACTCAACGATCTCGAACTGTCAGATACAGACTGAGATTCCTTGATTTCAGTATCCAAATCAATTAGATCAATTGGATTGCCGCTATCTGGCTCCTTGCGCTCATCCAAATATCTGCGAGGTGGTAAACTCGGGCGATTCTGAGACGCATCCGGATTATCCGCCAGACGATCAACGCTTGCAATTCTCGGCGGTCTCTCGAGATGTGCAACCGACTTATCGAAGAACTTACTATGATTAGGGGTGGTGACGTCGCGAATGAAGACCGCCAGGACCCTGCCGGGATTAGCAAGGACCAAGTCGGTATATGCTTCGAGATCAGCCTCCCCGCTATCTCCGACAAGAATGAACCGCCGATCAGGGAAATCAAGCATAATCCTTTCTAGAGTTGGTTTCTTCTTCTCGGTCGTAGGCTCAAATATGCCCTGCATCATGCCAGAGTATTGCTTCAAATGGAACGAACCCGAGGGGAGCCCCACAAACGCAAAAAAGTTCGTTAATAATGGATACAGTTGCCATGGTGAGTTGGAGACATAATGTATCCTCACGTCCATATCTGCAAGCTTCGAATACCACTCCTTAACTCCCAGCACCCTGAGATCCGCATAATTCCGCACAAACGTATTCCGGAAAATCTCCTTTGCACCGCTCGTGATTGCAGAATGCTTGATCGTATCGTCAATATCACTTATCAAACTAATCCCAGTTGACTCTATGATCGACACCTCTTCCGTGGCTGACAGATGCTCAGCAGCGAGCACTCGTATATGCGTCGGGACAAAATCAAGCGCCGCACGAAGCGAAAAGTGGCCCCCTTCATTCGTCGAAACGGTTCTAGACTGGCTCTGGTTCTTATTGAAGAAGAAAACAGTAAGAGGAACGCTGACGATAGGATTCGTAAGAAACGGACGAAGCCTCTCCATGAGTTGCGCGTTTGCGGCGGTAATCTCATCCTGCGTCATAAACTCTCTAGACGAGCTCGCGGGCTCACTCCGAAATTCAGAATCAGTATCCCCGGGGACTTTATTAATTATCGACTGCGCCTGCTTCTCCACGAGGGCATCGTCCTGGTGTGCCACTCTGTCCCTTAGCCCGGGAGAGGGCGTTGAGACCCTACTTTCCGCCGTCACCGTATTCGGAGCCGGTATCCCACTAAGCCTTCGAGCTAGAGAAATCAAAATGCGATTCTTTCGATTCAACGGCCCACGGTGAGGCGCGTACAACCACCCTCTCACATCGATATCCACCACCGCATGATCACTCTCATACTTTTCCCACTCTCCCTTCCAGTATTCCCACTGTCCCACCGCCTCGGGGTCATTGTGATCCAGATCCATCCCACCCTCCCGACCATAATCCACCTCCGGCCTCCTCCTCACATGTCTCCTCCCATAACTCGGAAACAGCACCATCTCCTCGTCCCCATATCTCGCAGCTTCAAAATCCGGGTACGCACCAGGCATACCACCGCCCTCATCATCTAGATCCTTCCTCTGGCCCCATTGCGCAGAATAAGATTGTCGCAATTCATTCGCCGCCTTCAAGTATCCAAAGACCTTCCGCCTTCGAGTACCACGTTCGCGAATAGGCTCTTCCCCCCTACCGGCAGCACCCCATTCATACCCATACCCAGAATCCATCGCATTATCTCCCCACGGACTTGGCTGACTTGTCATATTGCCGACCTTCGCATCTTTCGCGCGTGCGGCGGCGGCGGCGGTATACGTCGACCCAAGCCCAGCAGCAGGAGCAGCAGCAGCAGCTATCGACCTCGAAGAACCACCACTATCAAGCCCCGATGTCCGATTCTTCGCCTTCTTCTTCTTCAGTCCCGCCCCAGCAGCGCCCCAACTAATCGCCCTTCTACCCCTCTGCACCCACACAAGGAGATTAATTAATCCTCCGCGTCTATAATTCTTCCACCCCGCCGCCGCCGCCGTTGCCGTAGCAGTTGCAGTTCCAATCGCCCTCCGCCGTTTCACACGCTGCTGCCTATCAACAATCGCGCGATAGATCCGCGAATGCGCGCGCTGGCGCCAGTACGGGATAGTCTCGTGGCGGAAATCGAGGAAGCGGGTTCGTGCGCGCTGGTGCGTGTGTGGGAAGAGGTAGCGGAGTAGGGACCACTGGGATTGTGGGGGGGTGCGGAGGAGGAGCCGTGAGCGAAGCTTGAATGATGATGACGCTGAGGCTCCGAGGCGGCTAGGTAGGAGGGGACGTGGGGGAGCCACTGTGTAGAGTGGCGTTGGCGGAGAGAGATAGAGAGGGAGAGAGAAATGGTTCTTTTTCTTAGTGGAAGGGAAGGAGAGTATGTTGCTTTTGTACTTGGAAAACGAGTGTTGGTTGTTGGCGAGGTTGGGAAGGTTTCAGTTGTCGGGGATGTTGGTGGTTGCTTTGGGGAGGTTTTTAGGTAACCACGGGTGTGGATGTGTCTACTATATTATTCCATACTAGCAACTACTTTTCAGCGGCTGAAATACGGGATAAGTAAATGGACCTTCCAATGGCAAGCTGATCAGAGTTACTTATAAGAAATTAGGAATCCATTTTAGTTCTATTTGATATTCTCTCTCGTTTAGCATGTAGGTAGCTAGAACAACCAAAAGCAACTTGCAGATGAACTTCAGCACGATGAAGTCATCGCCAAACCTCCGAGTCCCATCCAAGGCATCGAGTTCCAATACAACGACGAGACACAATGGATATCGTACTAGAGACAGAGCTCATATAATAAAATTTCACAGTTCATTACAGCTTTAAATATCGTACAGTACTCTACAGAAGGAATTTACATGCACTATCTCATCAAGCTGATTCGTCCTCAGCGTAACTAATTTTCTTACCCTTCGTTCTCCGGGATGCGCGAGTCGCAAGCTTTTCCGACGGTTCAGGACCCGCGAGTTCATCCGAATCAATAGAAGGTAGCTGCTCATCGCTACTTGACGACGGTGAGGGTGAAGACGCTGCCTTCCTTTCCCTTCGACCTTTCGTCGCAGTCGACTTTGTACCCTTTGCTGTTTTTTTTTGCTTGGTTTTGGGCGTTTCGGAGACTTCCTCGGGCTCTATCGCTGCCGGCTCTGTAACTGCCGCAGCTTTCACGCGTCGTCCGCTCTTCGGCTGTGTCGTTTCAGCTATTGCAGCTGCAATGTTTCGTTTCGTCGTCCGTTTTTCCGGACGAAGCCAGTGCTCCATGCCAGGAGGCCAGTAGACTCGTCCCTCCGGTCCACCCATCCCAACTTCCTCGTCTGGGATGGTCTTACCATTATTTCCTGCGTCTGTGTCGGAATCTTTTGTCTTCCGCCGCTTGGTGGTCACGTTCTCGTCGAAGCGGACATAAGGGACTATTTCGTTGATTTGCTCGAAACCGGGGAGTTTGTAGGTTCGCATGAGGTCGAACACGGCTTGTTCTTTGTCCTTGGCTTCGATCATTAGATCCATTGTCGGGTCGCAGGGTGGTAGCATTTGTACTCTGGGATTGTGCTTGCGGCGCTGGGACTTCGTGATGGCTGCGGGAGTAGGTTCGGAGTAATGCATCTTTTGTGTAATACCCTTCCTTGTCCAAGTTGCTTTGATGCGGTCATACAGGTTCATAATATCCAAAGTCCCTTCGCGAATCTTGTCTGCATCAAAGTTGATGTTGTGATGGTGATAATCGAGGACAAGAGGAATATTCAATTCCTCGCAGACAGGCAAAAGATCATGCACCGTCCAACTTACATCGTCATTCTCCAAAACGAGACGGTTTTTGATATCCTGAGACAAAGTCTTGTAGTTCTCTCTAAAGCGATCTAGAGTGGCAGGCTTGTCGCCAAAGGTACCACCCATATGTAAAATCATCACGGCATCCCGATTCTGCTGGGGCGGTAGCTTCAAAAGCCTGAGCATTTCAGAATGGTACTCGAGGTCGCGTATCGAGCTCACTATAACCTGTTTTCGTGGGGATCCCAATTGCGTAAACTTCAAGACTTGTTAGTATGTAATCGCCAGAAAGGATTGTTGGCAGTCATACTTGACCTGGGTGGACCGATAAACGGTGCTTAAGCTCCGCTGCCACCTTGCCTGCCTCGACCAATACCCCCGCTGCGAACGGTGCCAGCGTATATCCATACTCCGCATGGCTAGCAAATGGGAACATGTCACTGCTCAAGCGCATGAATTTGATACCATATCGATCATTCCAATGGAGCATCTTCACAATATCCCGCGCATTAGCGAGCCCCAATTGCTGGACAAATGCCAGGCCAAGCGCATGATCGGCCGGCTGATCGCGATCGGGGCGATTTTTCGTTCGATGCGGGGCTTGCGACGGATCTTTAAGCGGGTGGCGGTTCTCTAGAATCGAAGCGATGCGGCACGTGCGAGAGCTGAATACGGGGGGTTTCGAGGTTCGTAAATACGTGCATAGGCAGGCCTAAAATATTGTTAGATTGCGTCCTGACGAGACAAACGAAGTATATGACAGCGGACTCACATATCCTAAGCGACCCTTCCAGGGGAGCGGAAGGTAAGGACTGTTCACTGGCGGAGGGCGTGATATAGCCTCCTTTACTTCCTCTTCATTTGCAGGAACCTCGACATCCGACTCTGGGTCCAATATTTCGCCATTGCTGCTTTTCTTCGCGGGCGTTGTGCTCGTGCCTTTCGAAGCAGGAGTCTCAGAGACGTCGGAGAGTGGGGAACAAGATCCATCGCCTAGAATTCGGCTTCCATCTTGACTAATAGTCGAGCTCGGGAGCTCCACTGGCAGAGATGGCTCCGACTGAAGTGGCAAAACGCCGCCGGATGCGACGGGGTCAGATGTGCTGTTGGTCGCTGCGGGAATCGAAGAGCGTTTTCTCTTGGCCATAAAACCTGCAATTACCAGCCGTGAAATATGCGGTGGACTTGGAGAGGAAGCATTGTGAAGAGTGAGGGGGGAACTGCCCCTAGAGACAGTGAGGCGGCGTGTGGAAACCTTGGGTCCAGATCCCAGATGAGGGCATCTTGGGTTATGGGCGAGCAAGAGGCGAATGGGAGTTGGGAGTTTACATTTGTAGAAGAGGGCATTCAGCCCTGACATAGTCTGGCTTCAATCAGGATACAGCCTGAGACTTGTCTCGGTTCATAGTTCTTCGTCGCATACTCCGCACACGGCCAATGCAATCCTCTCGCAGCATGCTCCGTCTCGTCAAAGGATGATGATGCAGAAGCGTTCAGGGGAAACGCGCCTTGAAAGTTGACACGCGAATGGTTGGCGGTCTCATTACACTTCCTAAAGCAGACTAGTTGGCTTGGCGTCGTCAGAGCTCTCCCGAGTTTTCACAGGCATCTCTGCTCTCGCATCTTCTCACAGCGTCCTCCTTACAGAGTACAGGGTTCATTGTGTGGCCGTTAGTAGGGAAGCTTCATCAGTTTATCTCTACCTATCCAGTGCCGCAACTTACTCCCGTACATGGCCTAATGCTATCTTGATCTACGGAGTACTCTAGGGTCGGTTCTCCACCAGTGGGTTCCAAGGGCCCATAGTTCAACGTCGTTTAGACCTGGAGAATCTCATGCGTAGTTGTGTAGTTGTGTAGTTGGCATAAGGCGTGCTTCCAGATGTCAATGCTGGGTTTCCTCGCATTGGCCCCATAATTGATGCTTCAAACAATAACGGGAACTCTTCATACCTTCATGAAGCATTTGCGCACCAGCCATGCCTCAGGTTCGAACTACCTAGGTACTAGACCAAGTCCCACAAGAAACCTAATCCCGTGGACTCGAGCAGATACAATTTTCTCCATAGTGGGGTAATATAGGAAAACAAAGATCAAGCCCAAGATTTTACTCTGTACAGGAAAGAAGATTAATGATCATTTAATAATGTCTCTGCAGCAGCATTGTCAGCATCAGCAGCATCATACAGGGCGTGTAGAGGGTCGGTCAGGTGACGCTCTGTCATGTGCAGTATGACTGCCTGTCGAGTATCGTATTATATACTGCGCTAACCGACAGGGCTCACGGAACCAGCCAATAAACCTGCAGTCGCGGCACTTAAGCAGCATTGCGAGCGTATGGTATGGTCACGCAGCGGTCTTGGCGGTGTCATTGAGGCTCCTCCCGATCTGATCGAGCCTTCTGGCTTTCTGGCTGGTGATTCAACGGTCTCCCAGGCCTCAATTGTCTGCATCTTGCTTGCCCCACTGCTTCGCATTCTGCCCCTTGCCACGCCTTGATGGCTGGAACATAGGACGTGACAGTCACACTGGCTACATCTTGGGCTTTCTCTTCTCTCCCTCTCTACAGAGCCATTGGAAATCTCCCTCGACAAGCGCCCTGTCCCACCCTTCCAGCTCTCCTATTCACCACCCTCCGACTCCAGCCGAGCTCCACGAAGACGCAACGTCCCGGACAGCTCCCATACTTATCATTTTCTAAACGGCTTTGTTTTCCGGGTTCAGTGCAGGTCGCTTCCACTAGGACGAGTGCTGTGCCTCGTTTTTACCTTTTTTCCGTCGTTCGCTCGGACCTACTATCCTACTACTCCCTCTTCATCCTCAGCATGTGTCCGTGATAAATACAATCCAAGGAAACTCTCGCCGGCCGCTACGACAGTTTCTTTTTGCCTCACTTGTTCCTTTGCATTCAACTCAAAATGGCGGCATCTCTGCTGGCTCCAGAAGACATACCTCTCCCGCCTAGTCCGCCCGAATTGGCCGACCCCATTGCTGGACACCATTCTCTCCCGTCCCTCCCGACCAAAGAAAAAATGCAACAAGGCGCGTCATTTTTCTCCTCCACACTAGCCATTCCTCCTACACCACCACAAAGGGTTCCTTCTCCTGGCCACACCACATTCCACCGACCACACATCCGCTCGAGGTCGTTAGCAGGACCGCCTGGCGCTCCATTAATGGCACGTGCACATTCATCTCCAGGGTTAGATTCGCGAGGTCGCTACGTCTTGCCAGGGAGTCCTGCGAGACCATCTAGCCCACATGGTAACACCGTCAGACGCCACAGTCCACTACGGCTGGCGGTGGATGAGAACCCCTATCCAAATCTCAGCTCCTTGCACATCTCAGAACCAATATCGGAGCATCCCGAACTTCAGTCGACACCACAATCTCACTCCACGTATAACCGTTTCGATATGGCCGCGACTTCCCCAATAATTCCCACTCCCTCCCCGATCGCCTTGCCTCGTGCTGCCCGCCGACGACCTTCTTCCCCACTCCATTC
Source organism: Polytolypa hystricis UAMH7299 (assembly GCA_002573605.1). Lineage (NCBI taxonomy): Eukaryota > Fungi > Ascomycota > Eurotiomycetes > Onygenales > Polytolypa > Polytolypa hystricis. The sequence goes on along the minus strand of PDNA01000217.1, from coordinate 40,225 downwards.
TGGTCCAATCGGTGGACTCGGCGCGCCAGTTAGCAGCAGCCCTACCTCGATGCACTCGTCTCCACTTACAATCCCTACAAAATTCAACGAACCGTATCCTTCATACTCGTTCTCGTCAGCATCATCAATGCCCTCAACACCTACAAGCATCCGTTCCCGCAGCCCGAGTATCTCCTCCCTCGAAACCATACCAGACATTCCAGATGCAGAAGCGGCAGCCATCGAAGCTGACAGGATTGCCAAATTGAAAGCCGCTGCCGACAGAGCCGACGCGGCCGCTGCCAATAATGCTGACTCCAACCGGAGAAGAAGTGCCATCGACATGTCGTCGAGTCCGCTTGGCAATCCGCGCTTTGGAATACTTGGCTACGGCGGTGGGCGAATGGATAAGCGGAAACGGTGGAGTGTTTGCGGAGCAGAGGGTCGTCAGGATCTAGATCTCGAAACTATATGGGAAGATTGAACCATTGGATCACCATTCCTTCATATCCAACTAAGCCGACAAATGGTTGCGTTCATGACCCTACCCAGTCGACAGGCCATGTGCGACACCATTTTCCTGCAGTCTCCTGACTGCTGTAACAGTACGAACTTTTCTCGTCATTCTACATGCGAATTTACTGCATGCTCTATGGGGATTTTGTCTTTTGTTTTTTCCATTTCTTCTGGCGTTCCGTGCAAGTAGCTTGTTGCGATACCCTATACTTTCCCTCCTTTCCATGCTACATACCACTCGTTGCGCAGGCAGGCGTATTGCCCAAGCCACTTCTATTTTTCGTTTCCTGCGCTATCTACTACGTCCTCCGGCAGAGACATTATCCGTATCGAGTCGTTTTGCTTTTTCCCTGTTTTTCGCTTTTTATGCAGTTTCTTCTTTTTCGCGCTTTTCGTGTTTTGCAATTGCTAGTTATCTTGATTGTTTTCTATGCTTTGCATTTTCATTTTCATTTATTGGCGTTATCTGGTACGGTGTTTTCTTTTTGTTTTTCTGTTTGTTTTCTTTTCTCTTTTCCTTTTCCTTTACTTTCCTCTTTTATAAGTCTGTAGTTGGTAATGTTCTAGCCTTCTACAGCACTGGATTTATTTCCCTTAGGCCTCGAGGGGGTGGTGGTTATGTGGGGGGAAGTCAGATGGTGAAGGGCCACCTCAGATGCGGAGAGAAGGAGAAAGGATCGAATATGGCAGCAGATGGATCTAGCTACGTGTCAACGGGGCCAGCGTAACACTCAGCTCTCGTTTTTTTTTTTGCGGTGATGTGTGGTAATCGCACGTCTGAGAGTTCGCGGGTATGGGGGCAATTGGTTGGTAGTTAGTAAAACTCATGTACTGTATAAGTATCTTAACTATCTTTTTTTTTTCCCCTGTTTATGACAAGACATGTCGGTGTTTGCGGACAATGAGAGGTGCATTCCAATGAAGTGATCGCAATTTTTGTCAGAAAGAGGGGGGGCAGCGGAGAAAGGGAGGTGTAATCCCCCCCCCTTTGAGAAGGGGAGAGCGGCGGAGATGGGATGGGAGAGGGCACGGTGAGAGCGGAATATCCTCCCCCCCCGCTTTCTTTTTCCTTCTTTTTTTCGCCCTCCTCCTTTCTCTATCTCTCTATGTCTATGTTTTGTTTGTCAACTTCACCCTTGACTATCTTCCACAGATGTTTTATTGATCCTATCTACATTTGATTCCAATCTTATTGTCCCGCGGTATACTATATAGAAAGCCACAACACCCCATGTATCCCTTTGATTGAATTATTGATATGCTCACTTGTGAAGCGTAATTACTCCAGTGCCATGCAATGTATATACTGGAGATAAGAAGCAGGGCAAGGTAAGGAAATGCAAAATACAAACTTCCATCCCCATCATCAGCTCAGAAGTTTACAAAGGCTATGTATGACATTACATTATCAAATTCAGCAGTGAGAGGGGGGGTAAAGAGTGGGAAAAAAATGAATTCATGTGGTTGTGATGTTTTGTTGAGGTAACATCTACACTTTCAGGGGGTGAGAAGTGGTCTTTTTGCTGACAGTGCAGAAATAATATTATTATCACCACTATCATTGTTATGATGATGAATCCTTCAAGTCTTATGTGTCGGCTATATATCATCATCATCATCATCTATTCATTAGAAGTATATTTAGTTCTTGGAATGGCTGGGTGATAGGAAATGAATGCTTCTGTTCTGTGAACATGCTTTGTCTAAATGCACTACACATACAATCTTCACAGGATGCTCACAGGTTGGAACAATTGCTCACAGTGGAGACTCAAACTTACAAGAACTTCCAGGTCTCTTTAAGCAAAACCATTTTCTGTCCATTCCCTACCATGTTCGGGATTGTATGTACAAATCTATTTCTTTTCCTTATTTTTCCCCTTCAGCAGACAAACTTACTTGCAACCCATTACTCAACTAAATACTATTCAATTCATTGACACAGCAGCCAATTCCATTCATTCTGCCTACAACAAATCCTTTGGACCGATGTTTGATCTACGAATAGAAACAGGGGGAAAAAATTTATTGAAGAGAATTCTTCTAATTTCACACTTGTATCTCTCCTCTCTATTTTGTAAACCATCAAGTCAAATGAAAAATCGAAATTCTGGATGTGAGTTGATGCTTCTTGGGAAAGGGCATACAGTTCTGGAGTTGAATTCTCAGATGACCCCATTCAAATGCCAATTTCTAGAAATGCAGGGACGACAGCAAGTTTTTCCCGCAAAATATCTTCGACAAGAAGCCCATTGGGAGTCGCATGTTTTTTCTACGAAAGATGGGACGTGTGGTTAGAGGACTAGGTAGACGAGAGGGACCCCCACCATCCCCGATGCCGACGAGGTGATTCTGAAGAAGAATATCCCATAGCCATTCCTACCGCTCCTGTGACATGCGTGGCGCCGCAATCCCGTTGAGCGTGTCAAGTCGTCAAGTGTGCGGCTGAAGAAAAGGAGGTGAAGGGGGGAGGGATGTAAGCAGGAAAAACCTATCCCCATGCTAAAATTATTATTAATTCTCCCATTCCTCCTAAATTTTCTTCCTCTTTTTTCTTTTTTCTACTCCAAAATCTCTGGCTATTCACTCTCTTGCATATCCTTTATCATCTCTACTACTTTCTGGGGAGACATTGGATTTCAACATGTCTATGACTTAGAGGAAGCTGCTCCGTGCTAAAGCTAGAATGGAACTTGGAGCATTATCGATCACTTCAACAAACAATGTCAGAGCAGGAAATTAAACCTGTCATCTACAGCTCACAGGCAGTCCAGGATCGAAATATCGAACGATGAAAGTACTACCGGGCCAAAGTATGAGTTCCAGTCTCAGGATCGCGTCGGGCAAGCGGAGTTATCATCACCAGCTGGGAGTGCTCTGAAGTTATGTCCGCAATTGAAATTACAATCGATACGCTAAATCCTATACGTCTACCTAGACGATACCTTCAGCAAGGGATTCAGAGAAATGAAATGACTGCGCCGAATCAGCGGAATCAGCCTACGCCTTCCTAGTGTGGCGTAATGTCAACCAAAAACCTTGAAGAGTTCCGCCATGTCCAAATCCCAAAACCCCCTTGGCCCCAACCTAGCCCATGTTTCGAGAGACAATATTGCGCATTGGAGAGTAAATGGGGGACAACCGCCAAAACCTGCCAATCTATTCTCCCTCAGACATTAAGATCGCACCAAGCCCTAGGAGTGCTACTGATGCCCCCTTCTATTATACACTAACTCTCTCTCTCATTTTTCCAATCATTAAACGTAGGTATCCTTATTTTCTCCATCATCAATGCTCTATCTAATATTTGAAGTAGGTCAGAAGTCTAGCCCTGCTGCCGAATTGCATCAAAGTCTCAGGCGGGAATCCCATATAAGCCGTCCTAAAAATCTTGCAAAGAATAGCATGGAATCTTCTGGCTTGGAATTGGTTGTTTCTCATCCCGGACGCATCGACCTCACGTCTATAGACTTCAATCTTGGACCAAAAAGCCGAGATTCCGTCGCTTCATTTTTTGAAGATCCAGACAAAGCCACAGCTCTGCCAGTTACCCAGTCCCAACGCCTATCAACGGAAGCGAGCAACACAGGAAAAAGCTGCCCTGCTACCCTAGAATGATGGAGCCGAATTCATTTTAACGTTAGGTGAGAGGGATTACTTATTCGGAGCCGGTGGTACTGATCCCACTGGGCTTATGCAAGGCGGCACCACCGCCAGGCTTTGTTGAGCTCTTCCCTGTGCGTACTCCTTACCGACGGCTAGATTCATCAATGCCTCCACTATGGGAATTGGAAATATCGGCTTACATGGCACCGCATCCATTGTGGTCTGCGTGCGCTACGCTGCGTTGGCTCGCGCTTCGTGTAATATCTCCGTTGGAAAGTTCGTGTTTGTAGTGGTTCCGGGCAGCCGTCTATATCCTCTAATGCGAGGGCCGTTTCAAGCCTCTTCTTCCCAATACTAACCAAAATATCGTCCTAGACCAAAGACCCACTTGGGAGGACTTGCCTAAATCTCTTATCAGGATCTTCGAGACTTCGATGTTCCTAAACAGCGGGGTTATCATGCGACACTGCTCTCCTGACTAGTGGGAAAACAGTTAATCCCAATGACGTTTACCACGACCTTCTTGATCCCTTCAATCAGCGATGAAAATCTGAGTAACGACGACGACCCAAAGGCTTAGCTCCTGACGGCAGCCACAAGGGGCTAAAGCGAAACATTCAAAAGTGGATGATGGATAAGAAGCTGCGGCTCCGCGATCCCATGTGGATATCAGAAGCTGACCTCGGACTGAGGTCAGCTCAAACTGTGTGGAAACCTGTGGATACCATGAGGAATTCCAACCCCTTTGACACCTACCCTGAAAGAGAATTTTCAATCAGCATGACGCAAATTGGAATCCATTCGCAAGTACAATATCGGCGCGAAAAGAAGCAAGAGCACACAATTTCGTTGTTACCGATGCTACTGCTCGTCTTCAACTAGAAAATGACTATTCAGCGTCCTCTGCTACGCCTTCGCTGGCCACCGTTTCCTGGGGAGCTTACCGACATGTCGCCCTACAACCACTCGCAGCCTCCGGAGAGGGAACCAATGAGAATGAAAATATAATAGGGGCGGAAATCCGTATGGTTACGCGCGCAATAACTCGTCTCGACGTCAACGTCTGTTTTCTCCTCGACCACGCCCCAACATGATATTTACACAAGGATACATGCTCAAAATGCCTCATTACCATCAAGTGGACATTTCCAATCTAATTGTGTCATGTGCAATCGGTTGATCATGGTATTGATACTTCGAAAGCCTAAAGACCACCTATACCAAACGATCTAAAACCACAGCAAAACGCCAAGCACAACTTCCCACCCATTCTTGGAAAACCTTCCAGATGTTGATCTCATCGCCCCTGAGATTTACTGTAAAACATGCAGCGTATATCTTGTGCCACGCGGAATATTACCAAAAATCAGATGGCATTATTAGGGCATATTGCCATTAGCGCCTACCTATTCAAGGAGAAGATTACGAAACGAATCAGAAAGCATGGGCTGTTACCCTCATCAAAGTGTTTGGGAGTAGGCTTCGCGAGCCCATCATGCTCTCCATGTTCCTTTCAAATTGAACGACCCCATGGCCGAGGATTCAGGGCAAAATACAATCCTTATCGGGGCTATATGACGGACTTGCCGATGTCCTTTGAAAGCCATGCCAGTTTTACTTGGTACGAGTCCTGGGGAACCCCTGCAAGGAATGGTGGACTCTTATTGTGTTCTTACGGCTGCGTACCATTGGGAAAGAGTATATTCCTCTGCTGGTGGGGAACGCAATTCATGGCCACAATCCACTCCCCACCTACACCCTTGATGAATTTTCAGTCTTACTCCTCACAGCCGGGGGCTTTGATAACGAAGACTGCCAAGAGACATTACGTTGTGTAGTCCTGCTTCGAATTGCGCCGCATATGGCCAAGCCTCATTACACCTCGGTTCTCAAGAACGGGAACGAGAAAGCTAGAGCTAACTTCTGCCAACTTATACATTTGCATAACGCAGAGGCCGTATCCGGAAACTTTAGCCAGCCTCATTCTCGGAAAGTGACCGATTACCCTTGCCTCGCTGCAAGACATGCATCTATCTTCAAGCGACGTCTTAGAGACATTCCGGCACATGTAGGGCTTTTATTGCCCAGAATAGCTCCAAAATGCGGGGCTTCAATTGTCGTTTATCTTGCATTATCTCCCTAGAGTATTTGCAAACGTGTTCTAGCGCAACGGAGAGTTGCCTTGAGGCGTTGAGGGGGAAGAGAAATACCTCAGGAAGAGAGGCTGAGGACCGTGGATCCTGAGCAAACTGCGGATATAATATCACGCTTGCGAACGATGCGGACGACATGGACACGGGAAGAAAGAGCTTTCCAACTACTCCTCTTCCTTGTTTTTGTCCTTTCTCATGGAGTTCCGTGGCTTTTGCGATCAGGGAATGACCCAAGGGAGGTAATAAGGCCTAATTGCTTACTTTGCAGACTTCGCGACACCTGTCCTTCGAAAGTTATAGCTTGCGAGCTAGAGTGGGCCAAAACGTCATGCGTGATTAAAGTCTTCGAAATGAATTCCAATGACTAGCTTCTGGGGGTATCTTGACCCAGGTGGTCGATGCAGGCGCTGCAAGGCGTTATTTGTCACTATTCCACCACACACCCAATTTGAACCCTGCTAGTCTGAAGCTTGAAGGGGCACCTCGAACACTGGAGTGAGGCGAGACGAAACGGAAGGATCGGGGGCACAAGAAGCAACAAGTAGAAGACAGGCTATGTTAAAATAGCATTCGACTCTCTTTGCGTGCGGGGAAGGGCAAGAACCTAATATAAGGGAGGGCGCGGGGCGGGTGGGAGTGGAGATGGTAGTAACAACATCATCATTTGGAAATGCTAGATTGAAGCGAAGTTTGTGAGATATATATGTAGAGTAAGCAAGCAGTGTGGTATGATTACTGCAAAGTGAGAATCTCACGAGGTGACTCATTTCAATTGCGCCCCGCGCCCTTCCCTCTCTCTTATCCACTTTGTTAATTACTGGATATCCCAGTTCTGTCCTGCTGTCCGTGTAAGCCGCGTGCAGGAATATCTCGTATATTATATCGGGGATTTTTTCAAGAAAAAAGTGTATTTTTGGGCTTTTTTGGTGGCTAGCGGGCCACGCTATCAGGGGTAGGGGGGGGGGGGAAGGCTGATGATGTGTGTGATCATTGATCATATGATTATAAAGACATGTCATGTCAGCACTTGGAGTGTTTTGGAAAATGTAAGTTCCAGCGGGGAAATAAAGCTTGGTCAAATGATTTCAGCGGACTGCTGCCGTGGCGAGGTTTTGCGGCGGCGGGCTGTTTCTCTTTGCAAGAGATATTTCAAAACTCGAGCGCTTCATCCACTCTGCGGGGTTCGGATTTTGAAACTTCATGAATACGGGAAGGAATATTCATAGCAAATCATCCATGCACATGGGACATATGCATATATGCCCATGGCCTTAAAACACGCACAAAATTGCGCGATACTCCGCCCCCCCCTTCTTCCTAAAGCCAATTCAAGGGGCCTTGTCCCTGAGGATAGTAGCCCCTGAGTGAAAAAACTGCCTCCTGTTGAATCCATAGAAAGCGTTGAGAGAATAGAGGCCCACCTCGCTTGCTTGTCCGGAAAGGTTTGGTTGACGGGAGGAGGACCGAAACAAGGCAGCGCAACTGCGTTGGTCGATATTCCGTTTATCCCCCCGCCTGCGGGGTTTTCTTCTAGTATATTGTTGAGAATAACGATCCATGCCTGCATGGCCCAGGTAGCCACGGCGAGAACAAAACCTCCTTTCCCAGAGTGATAACGAATCATAGAAGTCAGGTTCTGTTGAATCCGCATGGGTCCCAGTCCAGATACTGCAGGCCGTTCGTAGAAGGTGGTCAATCAAAATCCCATGGACTGATTCAGATCCGCTAAAGGCGTGATTTCCAGTCCGCCCCGCATATGTCCATGATCACGAAGTCTTGGATTCATCCTCAGCTCTTGCCTCTGACTTGTTCTCAGCATTCCGTTCCCGAACCATGTTCTGCCCACCGAAATCCTGAACTAAGCCCGGGCCGTCCTCGAATTTAAAAAGGGAATAACTCGTGTTTGTCGATATTAACGTTAATTTCCTTCCTGTCTCAGAACATGTCGAGCCTGACATTTCCGGGACCGGTGGCTGCAGCCCAGGTTGAGGAGTAATCCAATATGCCAACTCCAGCGCTCGTCCCAGTTGCGCATTTGATTTAATCCTATGCCCCACTAGCGTCGAGCGGAATTGAGAGATACAATCCTCTATCGACACCGTCCGGTATAGGAAACATAAAAGGGGTTCCGTTTCAACTTAGGACAATGATCGTTGCAAGTTGTCCACCTGCAAGGCTTCACGCAAGTAGGTTGTTGTATGATGGACTGAGACGTAAAATGACGCAGCTTCAAGACCGAGAGCCTTAGTACAAGCATTCGCTTTAGTCCCTCGGCATCATCTTAGCTGGAGACCCAAGCCATCGCACTGCGAACTCATTGGGCCTTAGCTTAACATTTGTGTTGCCTCATTTTCAAATAACGTCCGTTGATTACCCCCGGTTGACAGTTATAACTGCCTCCTCACGGTGTGTATTTTAGCTTTGATGATATCCTGGATTCCAGGGGTAACTGTGGGCCTCAGATATGAAAGCATCTCCCAGGATCATCAGCAGACCCCACAATACACCCCTGCTCTGCAGCAGCCAGGGTTGAAAAAGCTGAAAGTGCCGAGGGTAAGCTGTCATCCCAAGAACAATTCTGTCAAGATCGATCTCGTTACGCCACAGAAGATGCAGGGCTGGATTTCTCGTAAAGGTGTAGGAGAGGTTTCGAATTGACGGGTCCATCCATTAGTTATCAATGTCTCGATGTCCATGTATATCGGAGATCGTAATATTGAATCAGTCCACAGAGTCATGGAGGGCAATCAAATAACTCTGCATCTAGCGCTTTTATCAGTCCTGTTCTCCCAAGGAATGCATGATTATAGTCAAGAGAGAGAGCTTTGTAGTCGAAGCCAAGGCATGGATGGGTAGGGAAGATGAACCATGTACAGCAGTAGTCCCAAAGCCAGGATAAAAGAGGAGCACAAAAATAGCACAGATCGCAAAAGAGGAGGGCTAGAAGGGTAGAGGTAAAAGCAAGGTCGTTGAGACCTTCTCAAGAAATGAGACGTCAGCTCAAGACACGTGGTTTTCTTTAGATAGTATTCCGGCATGGGCCACTCTGCGGCCAGCGTAGCCCTAGTTAGTCCCAGTGCCAGGATACGCCCCTGATGGAATAACGTTCGTGCACTTGTCTCGCTCCATACCGTATATCCAATCACCTGTATCCAAAATGTAACTAATTATTTCCAATGAGTCCACCAACGATCGGGCAGCGCATCCCATAGGCAAGTAGCTCATAGGTTGGGACGAGAAGAACTTGGTTTCTTTGAATGGTTAGTATTCACTCCGCCATGAGAGCAAGCCCATCACTCACACATCAACAATGACAACTTCACTTCAACCTTGGGGTTAAAGATGTATCACAGGTCAGTGCACTTTAGAGCATTGACCAATTATGTATGCGCCACCACACGTGACAATACTCACAAGGCAGCCAGCACATTCTAACTCGATAGAGCGATACGTAAGTTGAAAGACAATTCGTCTTCAAAATACGGTCACGCTACTGGATCCCGTTGAAGGTGGCCTGGAACATGATATTCCGCTGCTAGCCGCGTTTAACAAAGATTATCGATTCGCAGGATCTCTGGGAGCTAGTCTGAACGGATATGCCAAAATATCATCTCGTACTATTATTATAGTACGAAATTCAAAGCGGTGCATCAACCACCTTCCCGATTGAGGCGAACGGAACCCAGCCACAAACTGTGAGCCGGTGAGATAACCCCATCATTCACGGCAAGGATGTTTGCTATCGCCTCGCGGCAGAGACCGAGCTCCGATAAGCAACAATCTGTATTATTAATCCGACCCTCCGAAACCGCAACACCCCCGACGTTGGGCGAGAGCTGTGCTTGCCAGGGGCATACCAATTACCATATCCAGCATGCTCAAACAACAACGCCCGTATCTGTATTGCTGGGAACCAGGGGAGAACATGGACCCACATTATTTCTTAGAATGCTGATTTTCGTATTCGGTGCCCCGATATTGTTGGCACAAAGCCGTCTCCAGGGACAGCCATTTTGCATGACACTTGACAGAACTTGTCAAAAGGCAATTTTAGCAGCCCAACCGAGCCGGGTAACGAATAGAAAGGCCACATTAGAAACGGCCCAGCTCAATCCCTCATTCTGGTGAGTTGCAGATTCTGTTTTGAACCTCCAGCGCGGGACCTGGTGGCTGGCTTCCTGTCCTCGGCACGTCAAATATTCGGATGTGATGATAGCTGCATATTCAGCGTAAGCCGCTGGCGTAAATGGCTGGTACTGTGTCTAAATCCCTGCTAGCCAACCGACTAGGATGCAGATTTTGTGACGTTCGAGAACAAAAACTGAGACGTTGCTGCAAGATGATGGACCCAACAGCTGCACGATGAAGAAGCGTGGCATCACATAGGCCACGAATAAGAGGGCTAGAATTTGTTGGGGAGAACGGAAAGACACACCAGGGTCCGGGGGTCGTCTTTGTGAAGCAAGTGGGCTGGGACAGAGTAAACAAACGTCGTTTGATATCTGACCTATCCCCAAAACAGGCTCCGTCGGTCTTTTTAACCGACAATTAGATAAGCATCCGCCGTTAGCCCGTTAGACAGGTGTGATTATTATTGAATCTGGCACTGCCACGTCGTAGATTGAGGTTGCGGCTGAACCCTAGCTATCGAAAAAAGGTTAAAGAAAGTCGGAAAGTACCTCGGTAAGTTTACGGCGCTAAGTGGGGATCCGGCGGTCTAGCTCGGAAACAACCATTCCTAATAGAGGATAGTCAGTCTGCTGGGAAGAGAGCTCCGGGTTAAGCTTAAAAAATCCGCGTTTAGCGCAGTTTCTCCCATCTTTTTGAAGCGGAGTGTCAGAATCACAATAATGCATTATGCTGTTCACAAAATATACTATTTCGAGTTGTATATTTTTGGGGTAACATTCAGCGCGGACATGGCGTGTGTCACTTGACTAAATAAGTTGCCTGGGGTGGATATGGTGTGGCAGATTATGGTCTCTCGTCTCTCTTCATTCAGGCACGGTGAGCCTTACCCTACGCCAAACGGCTGACCCTGCATTTAGTTGGTTCTTGTGACTGGTGCCGATATATAGTGTGCTTGGGTAGTGCCAAAAGCTGACGGAATAACCGGGAGCTATAAATTAAGTTAGAGTGGTCAGTTTTTTTTTATATATCGACCAAATAGATGCAGGTTGCTTTTTGCTTCACACATTCCACGGGCCGGGATGCACTGCCCTTTCATAAAAGACTGCTATTTCAAACCCAGAATATTGGGGGAATTGTGTTATTCACTTTCTCTCCATCCATGACGCTACTATCTGCTAATATACGCACTACAAGTTGGTTCATACCGATCATTTCGCATCAACCCTTTGCCGCCTGCATACGTCAGGTGGCGTGAGCTTCGGCCAGGCTTTAACCTAGCTAGCGTTTTGCATTGCTATGTCGGCCACATCTCATCTCTGTACGGCACAAAAAGTCGTGCTGTAGCCGACTCGAGGATATTGCCTATCGCCCACAAGACTACTTTATCCCATCTAGAAGCAGCAGGAAATAGTTTAAAGCAGAAGATGATCTCGCCAGGCATGAAACACAATCTTTCCATCGAGTCCAAAATTGGCCCGCAGCATGGACTCATTTAATATTATATTTGCTCTCCTCCCGCGTGTTGCCGCGACGAGCCGCATTTGCGGGCGCGACGAGCCTTCCAACCTTAATGCACGCCAGATTGCGCTCCAACTAAAGACCACAGCGGCGACTACTTTGAAGACGACTGGACAATTTCCCGTGCTGACAATTTATCTCCGAGGCGAATACCCCGTCGGAGAAGAACTTGACTAGGCCCGTTGGGGGTAACAGGAATGGCCGTCGTGGTCTTTGAGAGAACCAGAACTGACTTCTCCGAACTAGGAGCTTCCAATCGCGATACCGCTGTCGTTCGTCGCTGACCGAAGAATTATGCGGAAATCCGTTCTCTATTTAATTTTCATACCCCTGGCGCCCAAGAGTTAGTGGTCGGGCGCACGCGCCGAACTTAAGGCCGAAGGTCTAAGATCACCGAGCGACCTGGTGACGACGACCTAACCAAGTTCCTTTCCAGCACCGCTCAAACCGGCCCGACACCGACAACGGGTACCCTAAGGCGACCGCCAGGAGAATCAGAGTCGAAAAGATTATACAGCTTCCAATCTTGAATGAATTTCTGCATGAAACTGGCTGTTTGATCGCCGTACTGCGGGTTGTGGGTCCGTTAGCTTTTATTGCATTTGGTGTGTAAAACGTGCCCACCTCTGCACATGTGTGCATGGTTCTTTTGTGCGTTGGGATTTGCAGCGATCAGCTTTTATCGACGAACACGAGGCTATGCAGACATCCCAGGCCGCTCCAGCAAAATGAAAAAGGCCAGGCAACCATGTCCTCCAACATCAATCAAGCTCGGTGCACAGGGCACTTTTGCCAAATGGAATAAGGTGCCCAGACAATTAGCGGTGATATGTGGAATGCCATTATAAACAGGTATAGGCCATTGTCAGCTGATTCTCACACACGGGATCCGAAGAGTTGGCATGGTTTATTGCACCTATTAATAGTGAGTAGTAAGTGACTACTATTCCGACAAATCAAATAACCACAATTGATTCCGGACAATTGGCAAAAATTACTTGGTTATTAGACATGTCGAACAGTTTGTGCGAAGTAGATAGAAGTCCCGTATTCGGGGTATTCGCATCTTATCTATCCAGGGGATTTCGTATCGACGACAGTTGCGCAGGGATGGAGAGAACTGCTTTTTCCCTAATGATCCTATCCGCTTAGTTACATGCATATTCTTCTAGGCACATCAAAGCCCGGGGTCAAACCCCCCACTGTCGCACGAGACATATGAATACTAAGTTTGCAAATCTTCCTCGGAAGAAAGGAGAAAAGCAGTCCGTCAGTCAAAGAAAGGTCTTAAAGCGTCGGATTCTCAGTTCCCTCGGCTTTTTTTCAGCTCTCTCTCTCTCAGCTATGATATGCAATCGTCGTCCTGCGTGTATTTGAGTGTATTTTGGTCACAAGTCTTGCTTGTTCATCGCCCCTGTTCATCGACAATGCACGATCCCGCACACACGCCTCACGCATTCGGTGTCTTCCCACGATCCAATGCAAGTATACAAGAAAGAGCAATATCTGTCACCTTGTCTGTGGGAATGCCTTAGCTATGGACGGTTTTACATTAGGACTGGAGGAGAAACGATCCTACTACAAAGGGGACTATAAGCATGAGCATCACACGGGTGGGGCGGGAGTGCCTCTATATTTCGAGGAATTTTGACCGACGAATAAATCTCTCCCAGGAGCAAGACTAGAATTAAGCATGTAGCTATACCCAACGTATTGAACAAACAAAAAGCTTCACACCTAGGAGCCAGTGTGCTGGGTGGGCGTGTCTCGATATTTCGAGGAATTTCTGTGACGAAGATATGTCTCCCCCCTGCACCCCTGCCCCAGAGCCCCAGGCGCGGGGCCAGGGATAGAGGAACTAAAAAATTAATTAATATGCGATACTAATGGGGGCCCAAGGGTCTGGGGTAGATAAACTACGAAACTACCTAGGCAAGTCGACGCTTAACACACCCTTGTTGCAACTACATACATCGGACATTTACGTATCTAATCCTGAGTCACTAGTTGCTATGTGTACCAACACACTAAAGCTAAACTGACCGGCGTTCAGGGTCAACACTTTTCACACGGATGGTTGGCTTTTTTTTGGCCTGTCCCCAACAAACTGCTTCGCAGCCTTGAGAGTGACGCCCTTCCTTGTTTTCTTTCTTTCTACATAGTCCAACCGATAATGGCGGCTATCTAAAAAAGAAATTAGAGGTCTGGGATTGGCTCCGCTTAAATAAAAGCTTTTATGATCGTCCTGCTCTCCACTCCCTATATGGAGGCGTTGCGCCGCCCAAGTTGCAAACTTAAGCTTGACCCTTACTCCCCGTTTACCAACACAGACACCAACAGAGATACCCCGCTTCCAAGACCGGAAAGACATACATATTATTATCAAGACGAAAGAGCAAGAAGCAGAAGAAGAAGAAAAATAATCAATTTCGTCACTGTGTGACTATGACACCCCTTCACTCCGCCATAATCCACGGACACCAGAATGCGGTGAACCTATTGTTAGCCGCAGGTGCAGACACAGAGGCGCTGGCGCCAGACGACTATGGAGATCCGCTTGACACGCCGCTGACGCTGGCTGCCCGACTGGGTCGACGGGAAATAGCCAGGGACCTCTGGGACCGCGGTGTTGATTTGGGACTACGCAATGCTGCTGGGTTGACAGCGCTTGAGAGTGCCGCGATGCACGGACAGAGTGCTATGGTGAGCGACCTTTGCGCATGGAACGATAAATGGAGCCGCGAGGTTCGAGAGAGTGCGCTTGGTCGCGCAGCTGCTCGTTGGAGCGCGGATACCGTCCAAGCCCTGTTGGATAATATGCGATTTGGTCAGATTGCTCTGGATACGGCGCTGATAAGAGGCGCGGACAAGAGAGCTGTCCTGTCCCCCGATGAGGACATTAAGTTAACGGCTCCTCCTGATAAGGAACTTATGAATCATGGGAGAACGATCAGTCTTCTTGTTGACTCAGGAGCAAGCGTGAATGCTCGACACCCCGCCACCGGTACACCGGCAATACATATCGCTACGCAGTTCCCTGAGACAATCCAGGGACTAAAAGTTCTTCTTCAACGCGGTGCTAATGTTAATCTACAAGACGCACACGGGCAAACGGCACTATTTATCGCTGGGGCAAAAGTCCCCCCCCATCCCGCGCCGAGAAGGATACATCATATTGACGGCATAAGAACACTACTTGAGCACGGGGCATCTGTGACCATTCCAGATGAAACAGGGAGAACACCACTTCACGTTATGGCATACAATGGTCCGCTCTCCATGTTCCAACTCTGTCTCGAGGAATGCGATGCACCAATCCCAAAGACCCTCCATGGAGAAACATTACTCCATGCAGCTGCCGCAGGCAACCAACTGGAAATAATACAATCCCTTCTCGACGCCGGGGCAGGCATTAATGAAGCTTCATCCTCCAGGTGGTCAGCCATGATATTCGCCGCCACACCCATGGCACCAGCAAATGTCGAACAAACACTCCGTCTACTACTTTCTCGCGGCGCCAATGTGGGGAGTACCAGCTCTGAAGGGTGGACAGCTCTCCACCGCACGGCCTATCTTCATGAGAGCAGCAACCCAGCGCGGGTGGCAGCACTTCTCATCTCAGCCGGTGCCAAGGTCGACGCTCCCGCCATAGTTCCAGATTTCCGATTTCGTCAACCTGGTGAAGTGCGGAACTGGGGCACGATTGCGGGACATCATCTGAAAGAAGCTCTCTCAGAATACGCCCATCACTGTGGGGAAAGGGGCATTCTTAAAAACCTGACTCCTCTGCATTGGGCCTGTGAGAGTGGATCACTCGGCGTTGTCGAGGTACTTTTACGATATGGAGCCAATCCTACGGCGCGAGATAGTACGGGTTCGACACCGGCTCTCAGGGCTGCGTTTTCACGACATCAACCTTATAGTGCGTCCAGAAGACAGGGTATAATAAAGACGCTTCTGAAAGCTGGGGCTTGTTTTAATGAACAGAATAACGAAGGCCTAAGTATAAAGGCTTGGGCCGTTGGCTGTGGGCTTGGGCTGGATTGGAATAAATGGTGAAGAGAAATGTACTAAATAATGAAAGTAACGAAATTATTCCCCTATTTTGGTTCTTTTTTATTTAGCATAAGGAGTTATTATTCAAGCAGCAGGTTTTCTTTTTATAAAAAAAAAAAACACCCAAAACTTGTGTCGTGAGATTTCTTTTCTTTCCTTCACCGGTAGCTTTCCCCCTGCTCTCATCTGCCCCAAATATTATCCCATGCCCTCATAAATACATTCAAACTAGCCCGTCTCTCTTTCTCTCTTTCCTGCCAAAATCCATCTTCCCAGTGCTTGCATTCTTCATCAATAGCATGCTTAAGCCCACCAGCAAAAATATCCACCTCAGCCGGATTCACAAATCTTGTCCGCTTGAAAATTTTCCAAAAGAAAAACATCACCCAAAACCATGCGAGGCCGAAATAACTCGTAATAAACCCGCGCGTGGACCATGGGACGAAATAATCAAAGCCGATGAATATCATTATCGAGCAGCCGATTACGAGGCTGAGGCAGGCGGTGTAGATGGAAAAGGGGGCGAGGTAAGGGAACACGATACCGCGAGTAGCTTTGTCGGCGTTCTTCTTTGTAACGCGTGCGATTCCTTGGGCTTTCAGAGCGCGATACCAGCCTAGATATGCCCAGCTCATTGAAGTCGCGTTGACTACCATGGATACGGTAGTGAGCTCGAGGAACCACTGGAATACCTGACTCGCCTGGTTTGACGAGACAAGAAATGTCAAAAAGGTAATGGCCGTGACAGCTGTGACGGCAACCCAAGGAACACCCGCTTTATTGCACTTGAGTAAGATCTTAGGCGCATGGCCATCCTTGGCGAGCGAGTACAAGGTGCGGCTGGAAGAATAGAGAAACGCATTTCCGCACGACCATCCAGACAGGAGAATGAGCGCGTTAATCAGCCCCGGCAAGAACCCACCAATGCCAAGTTTTAAAATCCCAATGACCCACGGCGATGCAGTAGCGCTCCCCTCGCCGCTAGAAATTGCACCCAACAGCCGTGAATCTCGCGATGGACAGATAATCCCCACGGCTACGACACCGACGATGTAGAACAAGACAATTCGCTGAACGACCATGCGAGCCACTTTGGGAATGACTCGTCGGGGATTCTGGATCTCGCCTGCCGATAGAGCGATGATGTCCGGTCCGCCGACGGTGAAAGCTGCGTATCGGGCCGAAATCCAAAAGCCCAGGAACCGGCCCGTTGGGCCCGGCGCATAGTATGAATGCATTGCGTTCCCATCCGTCCAGTGACGAAACCCGTAAACATCTTTTTTGGGATTGCCGCCCACCATGGTGATGAATGTCAAAAAAATGAGACCGATGAGGAGCAAAACTTTGGTGGACGACATGAGGAATTCTGCTTCTCCATACCATCTACCATGAACGAATTAGCCATCTAAAATCCTCTATTTCGAATGGGAGAACCAAATGGCAAACAAATTCATCACTCACTTCACAGCAACCATATTCAAGAAATAGCAGACCGCAATGACAATCGCAACCCAAACCGCCGGATTAATACTCGTATCCCAGTACTGTACAACCGTCGCAACAGCAGAGTACTCTGTACACACCATCATTGCGCCAGCGAAGAAATACGTCCAACCCATTGAGAACCCAAGCGCAGGATCCACAAACCGCGAAGCCAATTCGTAAATCGACCCGCGAATAGGCAACCAGGAGACCATCTCCGCCATGTTCAAAGTAATCGGCCATATGAAAGCGCAGCTGTAAAATAGATACCCGAGAACCACGTTGATTGGACCGGCTTTGCTCAAGACACCGCCAATACCAACGAAGAGACCGACACCAATTCCTCCGGCAATGGTGATGAGCTGGATATGGCGGGCGGAAAGGCCTCGTTTAGTTTCGATCTGCACATGCTCGTCGGCTACCGCGCGTTTCTCTTCTGAGATTGAGTCTGCGGTAGTTAGGCCCATGTCTGGGTCGTTCTCAAAGGATTTGGCTTCCATAATGTCAATCCTGAGAGCAATTCTTCCATAGAAATTGGAAGCAGAGCACTACTAATTAAAAAAGAGAACTGCAGAATTTGGAAACCCAGGAATGTGGGGAGGGGGGAATCCATTGTCATATACGGAGTAACGAGAGGGGAGAGATACTACCCCATCCTCACTGTCGACCGTGGTTTTCATCGAAAATGGAACCCAGCTCCGCAAGCTATCTGTTGTTCGTGTAACTCCTCAATCGTGCTGACTTCTGGACGAGTAAAACGATAAGGACGAGCGGACGCTGGTTAGTTTACCCCACACTGCTGATATCCATTGAAACGTTGATAAGGAGTTGCTCCATCGACTCCGCACGACGGTTGCCGCTACGGCACTCCACCCGTAGTTATGGTGACTATCTTGTATCAAGTCGTGGAGTCTCGACGTCTTGCAAGGATTCTCGGTGTCTCGAAATACCGAGATCTCACGTGATGCTGTATACTGATTCATCATTATCATGATAAAAGAGCCGATTGGATCGAAGATACCGATAGGTATCTCAGCCGTTGGACATTAGACATGTAGCGCAGAAGGACTGCAAGGTTGATCCTGATCCGTCTACGAGATAACAGGAAGGAGCAGTAATAATAGCAATCAAAACCTATCCTCAAAAACAAGGAAGTTCTTAGTGCAGACAGCTAATGGTCCGAAAAGCAAAGGACTGTATGCCACACATGAGTTATCTAGTCCTAACCAAACACAGAATCTGTAGATTCCGAAGTATGAAGACCATATATCTCAAAAACTCCCCATCTCTACAGAGGCAAGGCTGAAACAAAAAAACAAAGAAGGAATATCCTTCATACCATCCATAAATAAAGAAAAAGAAAAAATGTATATATATGAGCTTCAAACAACAAACCTGCCATCAACCTCCGAGCGGCAGGGACTCGAAACACTTCCCTTTTCCAAAAACTCACATATCCTCTCCGCAGCATGCTCGCCGCTCCAATACGCGCCCGAAGTTGTGCCTAGCCCCACAAACGGGGCCGTGTGCTCGCCGGCAAACCACACACCCCGCTCGACGCCCATACCCTCGCGCATGGTGATAATATCGCGATCGCCTTCTTCAAGGCCGACTTGGAAATTTGAGTAGCTGCCGTGGCCCGCCCAGGGGTCGTTCTGCCACTGCGTGGCGAGGAAGGCGATTGGTTTGCAGGATGGGGACGATGGGTCGTAGTGCGGGAGTCGTGAGTAGTACGGATATAGGAAGTCGTTGAGGATGGTGGAGTATTCCTTTGAGTCGACAGGGTGGTGGGCGATTCGAGAAACTATCTCTGCAGCGCAGGTGCCGTACATGTAGAACAGTAGAGTTGGGTGGCTGAGATTTTCCGGCATTGCTGCCAGAGACAGACATTCTTGGTTCCAGAAGGGAGTATCTGGGTGGTCTACATAATTTGGGGCCATGAATTGAGTGAACGCGGGCGTGCCAGTAGGTTCAGGCTCTGCAATGTTAGCTCCTTCTTTCCGCTCTGCAGCCCCCATCGGGCCCCTAGCTGTGGAAGGCTCAGACTCATGACTTTGAGGCACATGCCAGAATGCAGAGGGAAAGTGAACATAAACTTTCTCCAACTGGCCATATGATATACTATCAATCGCTTTGGATAGACGTGGCGGAAGCTCCGGCTTGAACACAGCTTTATTCTGCTTAAGCCATCCCAGTGGGAAAGTGGTAACCAACTCGTCGAATTTATACTGCTTCCCAGACGTAGTTGTCACTGAAATATGGTGGTCCATTTCAGCTTTTCGAGGCTGTGCGTCAATTGCGACCACAGGCTCGTTAAGGCGTATGTCAGCGCCTTCCATCGCCGGCTTGGCGATGTATTTCAGGATATCTCTGTGAGTCGAGGCCACAAGGAGGTTCGCTATACGCACTGGTCAGTCCCTGGCTGATTTTCAATACCCTTTGGATACTGGTGTAGGGGGAGACATGCTTCCTTCTAGACATTCCTCAAGGAAGAAAAACTTCAAGCTCTGTCTATCTACGGGAGATCCGATATAGGCACCCCACAATTTTGATAGCTCAAGGCATGCCTCTTGTTCATCGCTGGGAAATCCCGAGGTCTCCAGGTTCGTTTTGAAATAGTCAAACAAGCTAGTAGTCGCGGGAATGCGGTCGCTGTTCCTGCGACTATATTCAAAAGCTTTGTCAATGGTTGTCCACATGAAATCTGCAAGTTTGGTGGTGGTTTTGGTATCCATAGACCGTCCACTTCTATCCACAACACCCTGTGAACCGTTCAAGGCATAAGTAATAGTCTTGGACAATTCGCTGATCTCAACTATTGGGTTGTTTCGGGTTCCATGTATCCAGTTCGGGCCCCTGGGAAATAAAATTAGTTTGGAGTCAGGTGCATCAGAGTCACCAGTCTTACAGATCCACCATGATATCACCAACGTTGCTCTGGCAAACCTATAGATAGAGGAGACGAGTTAGTAGCAATGTATAGAAACGAGTAGTGGCAAGCAATCTCATACACGACCACCGATATAATCCCTAGCTTCTAAAATAGTAACTCGAAATCCACGGCCTAAAAGAACATCTGCACATCTTAGGCCGGCGATACCTGCTCCGACAATGCCAATATGAGGCAACTTGCCAATTAGAGGCATATCAGGAGACAGAGGCTCGACGTTCTTGAGTTTTATATGTTTTATTGCAGGCTTTGAGTGCAGAAGGGGAGTTGTAGATATTGTAGCCACAGCGATAGACGGAATCTGCAACCACTTCGCTGTCTGGGATAAACGGTTAGCTTTGCACTCCATAACAGTACTTTGTATGAGTAGCACAAATGATCGATTCAAATCGTCCGAAGTATGGGCAGGTAGGCAAGAAGTAAAAACAACTCTCAGTTTGCAGCGTGCGAAAGAAAAAAAAGCACGTAGATATCTTCAATCACCAGAAAGCTCTGCGCACTGGGATGAAGGAGCAGTGCGTGAGTCTGGGGACATTATTGGCGGGGATATATTCCAGCCTTTAATATCACTGGACTTGAGGGGACAGGATACACACATGTTCCACCATGTGAGAGGCGTGAAAGGTTCAGCCGCGGGGATTGGATGCTGGTCATTTACGACGGGAACAGTCCATACATTTTTCTCTAACCAAACCTCGCTAATGCCGGATTAACAGCTACATAAAGAAAAGTCAGTATAGGCAGGACCATCATACAGGGGAAGAAGTCAGTATGACAGAGGTAATTTTCTTCCCAGGTCGATATTGGCCACTCACCGAGTCACTGGATGGGATAACAAATCCGTTAATCGCCGCTCCCAACCGAGCGATGATTTAAAACAGAGATAGCAGGTGACAGGTACATAAACTTTCCAAACCACAGAGAAGCATAATAGAGAGGCACGAACCACAAAATCCCCCAAATCATGAGGTCACGCTGCAGAGAGGTATGTTGGAGATGAGAAGTCTGGGCCGCTGGAGGCTCTATACATTCGACATGGGTGAGGGTCGTGAAAGCTCGGCGTTGTGACATGGACCGCTCAGGCAGTCTCTTTACAAATCAAAAGCCAAGTAACCCACCTTCATAAAATAATGAAATTTTCGAAGAAGCCGCTGCATCTATCTAATAATAAATAATAAATGAAATACCACACCATGGAAATCAGAAAGTCATTTACATGATTGTAGCTGACTGAACCAAAAGTTCCCATGCTTTGAAAACCTGGTTGACAGGCCAACTATACAATTTTAAAGAAAGGAACTGCCTTCCCTTATTATCAACAGGAGATGTATTTCCTTCTGCATGTTCCAGATGATGCCAATATTCCCCTCCTCCCTTTTTTAACCTGTCTGTACTTCATTCACGCTGGTAGAGATCAGTTACACTCCAGCACAATCATCACCTCATCTAATAAATATGCTATTCACACAAGGTTGTAAAAAAGAAAAAGTGAATCCCCTTTGCCAATCAATGCTATCATCATCAACTCTTCCAAGGGGCTTAGTTGGCCAAGAAATCATCAAAACAGCCACGATCCAAAACGTTATACATATAAAAGAAAGGGGGAAAACAACAAAGGAAAGAGCTTGCTCACTTTGCCTACTCCGCGATCAAGCAAACACGCGTTCGAAGGCGTACTGTACATAGCATACATACATACATTTCTTCTCCCAAAAAAAAAAAAAAAGAAAACAAAGGAAAGGGTATATCCTAAAAAAAGGTATTTGCGGGGAGGGGGACGAGGGGACATGGTATCAAAAGACTAGAGGAGCGGAGAAGTAGATGTCATCTCCACGCCCCCTGGCTCAAAGACAGCAGTCCCTGCACACAATCCAAATCATCTTCCTGCGTTGAACCTCCAGCTCCAGCCATGAATCTGGCAATTTCTTCGTCCTCAGCATCATCATGCTCATCATCATCATCGTCGTCGGAAGCTACGGCATAATTTTCTTTGTTTGCCTTGGATTGTTGCCTGGCCCGACTACTATTCATGCCACGGCCTGCGGCAGTGGGTTTCTGAAGGAGACTGCGGCGGTCCCGTTGTTGCTGTTGGGTACCACGGCGCCGAACGTTCGACACGCGAGTCCCTGGCACCCAATTCTCCTTGTCCGAGTCGCCGGAATGGTATATGTCAAAGGCCCGTTTTGATCCATGACCGGCAGTCTTTTCAGCCTTCTTGGATATATTACTAGACGCTTTATTTGCCAGAATGTTCCGGTCGGATTCAAGGCGTGCCAGCGACGAGACTGCCCGCGAAAGCTTTTGCCTTTTGCCCGTCGGCTGCACCACAGTATTCAGCACGTTGGGCAAGTTTGTCCGTGTCGATAGAACCTTTCGCTTCTCGGGCTCAGATTTCCGCTGCGCCTTGGAGCCGTCTCGCGTAGTAAATAGTGCGAGCGGGCTAGTCACAGAATAGCGACGAAGTTTCGCCGATGAAAGAGATAACGCGCTTCTAGCATCTGTATCGCAGTGCAGCTCCCAGGTGCGAGCGTCGCGCGATCTTCCAAACGTCTTAGCCTCGACCTGGCCTACAGTTCTGACCGACGAACCCAGGACAATCGCACTGCTACTTCTGCGAAGTCCTCCAAAGGGCGGCCGCCTAGCCTGGAGCAAGGATGTGGGCTTCTTGGACGGCGATGCCTCGTGAGCAGATTTTATTAGCGCTTCGCCATCAGCAGACATGGAAATCCGCATATCGCGAGGCCTTGGTGGTGAGGGGGTCTTCTCGCCCTCCCTTCTGACAACAGCCTCGCCGTCAAAGGACAATGATATCCTTAGGGGCGGTGGCATGGCTGGGTTGTTCCCGGCCCACATGCTCCTTCTGTCAGTTTGGGTCTGAGCTGGTCCGAGCAAGTCGGAGATAGATCGTTTCCTCTTCATGGTATCACTCTGCACAACAGGCTTCGTTGAAGAAGCCTGTATCTCTTGCTCCCTTTCCCTATTATCCGCTACCACGTTATCTGTTTCCGGCTGTTGGGGCGACGCGTCTGTAGTTTGTGAGCTGCAAAACGACGTAACCACGTCTGCCTTCTCAGAATCCACGTTGGACCTAAAGGACGACGAAAGTTGTGACGAGTCAATTATCTGGTCTGGATCTTCTTGGCTAGAATTGGAGTAGATCTGGGAACTCTCGTTCTCGTATTCGCGAGTTTTCTCGTCCGCGTCTTTATCGTCGTCAATGGGCTCGCTAGTCACGGCTTTTGAAGGCAGGTACTCGTGAGGTTCAAGAGGTTTAGATCTCCGTCTATCGTTTTGTCGGCGATTTTGAAACCATATCTTTATTTTCCCGGAATTGAAAAACGCGTTAGATCGCGTTCGCCCATAGTGTATGTGTGTGTATGTGTATCACCATCGCACAGGAAAATATGCAAGAAGCAAAAAAGAACGCGCCATACCTGAACCTCCTTCTCTCCCAATGAAACTCTACTCACGATACTCGCACGCGTCGCCTTGTCCGGTTTCGGATTCTGCTGATACTCAGCTTCCAGAATGGCATAGTCCTCCGGGCTAGAAAATATCCCCGTGTTTGTCAGTAAGCTAGTCATTCCCCATATCTACGTATGACACAGGTGGGGGGGAAACGTGACAGTAGTCTCGTTCAAGTATGACAGAAAACAAAAAGCCAACATGCCAGTCTGGTCTCCAATGGCACGCGAAGACAAGGGAGGAGGGAGGGGAAATTGGACACGTCTTTTTTCTACATACCTTGTTCTCCGCCGTTTCTGACGAGCGAGTAGTTTATTGTCGATTTTTGGCGGTAAATTTTGAGTCAGTGTTTTTTGAGAATGGACGAGGAAGGCGTAGGTGCTGGTGCTCTTGTCATCAGACGCGGGTGCGGGTTGTTGCTGAGGGCCGTCAGCGGCCGCGGCGTGCTCAGAGTCACTCATTAAGAGAGGAGATTCATCAATTGGCAATTGGGTAGGTAAAATAAGAAAAAAGAGAAACTAATAAATGAAGCGCGTAAGAATGAAAAGTAAGAGAGAAGAAAACGAAGAAGAATAAGTGTAGAATTGCTCCAGGGTGTGTTGTTCGCGTCGCGAATGCCTGTCGGTTTTCTTGTGGACGCGGCGGGAGTGCACGGTCGTTAGGTTTGGTGGTTGGAGTTGGTGATGTTCGCCTCGGCTGGCACAACTTGTACGTTGTGGCACGCTTGGTGTTCCCCCGCTAGTACTGATGGAGTGGGGGGGGAATTAAAGATCCTAGAAAAGCTGGCTTTTCCGATATTAAATGGCGCAAATATGTGTGAGGATACAGAGGGCGATGTCTATCGATCCGAAACATACGGATTTTCTCTGTTTTTTAAGCTAGTATTCATACAGAATAAGCTCCCAGCTCCATAAATCTCACGCGTTTGGGGCAGTGTGAATGGCGATCCATGACGGAGACATGGTTTCTAACTTTAATTGAGATGCAGAACATAAAACATTGTTCCCCCTATTGTCGTAAAGAGCTTCTGTTGGCTCCCGAACCTGTTTCAAGTTCTGCATACAAATTCTGTTGGCGATAAAAGTTGGTGTCTCTCTTTCTGTAAGAGCGGTGGTGTTGATCTCCCGCCGATCTGACGCGTTTAACGCGGCGCCAAGAAAACTCAATCACGTCTGCACGTGATCAGTTTCGGTTTCTCAAGATTTGGTGCTGGAAATGGCCAAACTACAACTGTGTATCTATTAGATCAAGGCAGATCCCGTTCTGAAGCCATATACCTACAGCTCGGAATCCAGTCGTCTGTATTGGTGAGCTTAAACTTACTGGTTGAACTTTGAATATGCATCTATGAAGCTTCCAAGGATATGCACACAGATACAAGAAGACAGACTACGCATCATGTACAGAGTAAGTAAGACAAGAGGCAAGAAAATTCTATGCACGAACTGATGCTTTATATTCGTAACTCATAAGTCAAGGTATTACAGAGCGAACAAAAAAAGGGCAGAGGGCAAAAAAAGGCAAAATACTCGTCACAAAACAAAACACCATATGCCCAACTCCATCCCCTGAGATAAACCGCGCCACAAAACGAGAACAATCCAAATCACAAGGAAAGAAAGAAAATAGAAAAGAAGCCCTGCCCTCAACAGCTCCTGAAATTGCTGGGCTGGGTCCAAACCCCGCAGATTAATCACCGACATAGAAATGCCAAGTGGTACGGAGAATTTGGAGGAACAAGAGAGTCATGCATATAGCATCGAGAGTCGTCAAGCAGACCGCTGCACGCTATAACGGGCAAAACAAGGATAATAAACTCAAGACATCCCTCCTTCAAATGCTGAATTTTGTATCAAACTGTGCAGCTATCATTTGAGCTTTGCTGCTGACGCTCCGACACTTCCAACTCTTCCACTTGTCTTGCGGATTCTCGCCTCGGCTCGCGTATCGGCATTCCGGCGTGGGCTTGAGCGCACCTTGTTTACTCCAAGCGCACCACTGCCACTCTTGCCAGACGGCATTTTTGGTTGACCGTTTCCTTGTTCGCCCCAGTTTTCAACATCCTCATGAATGCTTGGTGCGATGGCAGATGCATGGCTAACAGAGCGTGGCGATCTTGATTTCGCTCGCTTTGCAAGCATTTGAAGCTGGAGTTCCTCCTCACTCTCGCTGTCAGTCAATCGGCGGGGGCTTTCTTTTGTCCTCCGTTCACCATCTATGCCCAGGCCGTTAGATGCCGCGCGGGCATAAGGGTGGTGTCTGGAGTCCTTCCGGTGCGATTTCCGCGGTTGGCCTGGAGTCGGCGCTGGTAGGCTGTCATCAGCATAACTGCCAGATCCTTCATTGTGATCTATCTCGCCGAGTGCTGATCGCTTTGTAGGGGGTGTCGCTGTCTGGCCGTTGCTAGTCATACGCTGCTTGTGGCTCTGTCTCGCAGGAGTTGTTGGTGCTGCCAGGGCAAGTTTCTCACGGACAGAATCCTCAAACCACCACTCGCGGAAACTTCCTTGGTTCAAATGCAACCAGTGTTGTTGAGGGCCAACGACCATGCCAGGCCTCATAAATCGCATGAACGCAATGACCTCGTTAGCCGTGAAGCCATATCGGTAGATGAGGTAAGCCCCAATGAGACAGCCAGTGCGGCCCAGACCAGCCTTGCAGTGAACTGCGATTCCCTTGTTCTTGTTGATGATCATGTCGTGAGCAATTTTGATGAATCGCCTTACTAGCGGCAAAGGTGGACATGTTCCATCTTCGAAAATCATGTCCATGTGGCTAATCCCCAAGGCTGTGAAGTATGAGGGACTATAGAGCTCGGAGTTCAGTCGCACGACAAGTCCAATATCTCGTGACGAGAAGTGAGAGAGGACGTTCTTGAAAGGTACTGGGAGCTTTGAGCTGTGAACTTCGGAAATGGTGGACGGCAATGCCGCATATTCTGGGGTATTAGAGGGAATCGGTGCGATGGGCTGGTGTTGCGGGGATGCAAAGGCCAGGAAGTTTGGAGTGACCCAGTTGAAATCACCCATGTCTACTCTCTCGAACTTTTCATATCTATTACCACTGCAGTCAGCACAGGTTAACTCGAACAAGAACAGCAAGAGGGAACTCACTCTTCCAAACTAAACTCCTTCAGACCACAGAGGCCTTCTTCCTTTGCCTTCCACACGCCATATACGACGTCCTGGATATTGAGCATAAAGTCTGCCTGACTGTACCCCGCGTCTCTGAATGGCATATATGGAGGATCTGCTTGCGCAATGGGAGCAAGAGCCAAATGAGGAGGCCATGATTGGATCAGGACCATGTAGCAGGCAACCAAACAGGCAGCATTTGCTCGACTCCTGGAATCCGGCCTACTCCAAAAGACCACGATTCGGTCATTGTTCGTGGGGTCGCCTAATATCTCGTGGAACTGGACGGCGAATCTGTACAAATGACCGATGTGCAGCGGGCCGAAATCCGCATGGAAGGCGTTGTAGAGAAGGGTGTCGTCGACGGAAAAGTAGACCGGAGGGTTATTTTTGGCAGGAGAAGCTGCTTGAGCTCGCGAGGATCTCTTACTCGGCGACTTGGGTTGCGAGGGGTAAGGGAATGGAGCATGAGCACTTGGTGCGTGGTCGTAGGAGGCGAGGTAGAGACGATCTACATGGTGCTTCAATTTAGCCCTGGCTTGAACAAAACATGGACTGGACAATCGCGCAACCAGTTTGCGAGTGAGTGAGCGAGTTCTTAACATACCTTGGATGTACTCAATCACCTGTCCATAGAGACCTTGAGCGGGCGCCATTTTGAACAGGAGATGCACAGATTAAGCTTCTGGGGGAGAAACTGGACTGTTGCGCGCGGTGAACGGCGAACGAGTAAATAAAGATGCTGTGAAAAATATTCACCGCGAGGTAACGGATAGGTGTGAAGAGAAGGCGGGGGAAGAATAGAGTAGAACCGAATCAGCGACGCATGATCTGGTTTGTATGCAAAAAAGAATAATAGACAGGGAAGCTCTCTGGAGATCAGATCTGGTCGTCGTCGTTCAAACAAGAAGACGAGGGTTCGTAACAATAGGCTTGAGACGACGGGTGAGAAGGAGGAGGAGTTAAAGATGAGCAATGGCTTCAGGAAGAATGAAGAGAGGAGAGGATCTGATCAACCAGAGGAGCTTTGCAAGAATGCATACCACAACAAATAGAAGAGATTGCCCACGAGATCAAACGAAGGCCATCGTGGAGCTTTTTTCTGGCTGTCCAGCACTTGAAGCCCACGCTAGGCGGCGTTGTTATGTTGTGCCAAACCCGATTGGGCTAGCGCGGATATGTTGGCCAGACAACCGCGGCCCGTTTAGGCTTAGACGAAATTTGCTCGAGTTTCACTTGATGAGCAGGTCATAACAAAAACAACTTCATCAGACTAACCACTCCACAACGGCCCTGTCAAAATAGCAACAGCGTTGAAAAACAACAAACAAACAGCCCGAACAGGGGGTCAGTTTAATGACAATATCACCAGATGGTGGTTATCTATTGCGAAGACATATATCCCTTCCAGTCCGCTCTGCAAATGGATTGCGCACAGCAGACCAACTACGCTGCAGAACATCAAGCATGTTGGCGCTACTACTTGATACTCGTCGCAATCATACCGCAGCTTCTTTATTCCTCGGTTGACGCCGAGCTCATTGCCCTTTCCAGCACAGTGCGGGACACAGCACAGCTCCGGATCAGGACTCGGCAGCTGTCGCTTTCTGCCATCTTCCGCCCATGATGTTACTCGGTGACCATCGAAGGACGTTGCACAAGAACAGCGAGTCATGCGAGACCCAGGTTATATTATTGTCATATCTATCGATCGCTGATCGTGCGCAATAGCACGAAAGCTCTCCGCTCCGGAAAATGAAGGAGCCATTGGAATGTCCTTGTGTCTACCCCTCCGGTTTCAATACGGTTTACTGCGTGTCCTGTTGCTTGCTCCAGGTCCGTACAATGTCAACACTGATGGTCATGTTCCTCAGAAGAGTTATGGCGCGTACGTATGGCATAGCGGAAATATTTACATACGTCGCAAGATGCGAGATCTTGCATTCGATCCTGTTTGAATCATCCCCACGCTTGCGTAGTTGCTTGGTTGTCTAAATAATCCTATTCTGAAGTATCCTTTGGCAATATAGAATGGATATCCGCAGTCAGTATGTTCGATAATCCAACAATCCAAAGCCTAGGCCCCTCCCGTATTTGCAATCCTATGGGTAGCCAATCCCACATACAACATCCCTAAAACCTACTACTCTACAGGCTAGCTTACACGGTTCCTGGGTGAAACATGATACCAAAAGGCATGTAGTATTAGTTAACTATTCTGTAAATGTAGCAGCTGAGCATAGAACGCCGTGAGTAGTATGTGTGGCGTTTAAATTTTGGTGTATAGGGTTGTGTTGCAAGGGTTTGTGAGAAGACCACAGTACACAGATATATATATTTTCATTCCTACATCGCCGTCATACAAGTATGTACGTACTATCACCGTTTTCGCCACACATTTACAGCATCTGAGTTTGAGACAGCATGCTACATTTCAAATTACAATCTAGACAGTGAAAAAAAATCCGATTCGTAGGAGGAATTGGATAGGAACTCCGTGTGAGAGCGCCGATGCATTTGTGGCCCGGAGGTGTTGCAAAAAGCGTGCGAAACTCAACGACTACCCCACATTCGATAGCAGTTCCAGGTAAAGCTGCAAGACAAGTACGTTTAAACAGTCATATCCAGCATTTCACCTACGATATTCGGCCGTGTCTCTAAGCAGTGCTACCTCTACTTGTATTGCACGACTAATTACCTGTGACGGCTTGATTCCTCTGCTCATTGCGCCATCAATCCCGCCAAACCATCCAGTTCTCCGATTGGTTATCCAGCCCCTCCCACAGCCCCTCCTTTATTGCAAGCTTCAAAAAGCGCGCCATCAGAATTAGAAAAGACATTGCTACATGTGGCCTGGCAGCCATGTCTTCAATTGATTCGGAATTCCCCTACTCCCTGTACGAGCTTTAGCCTTTCCCCCCACAGCTCCGAGTCCCTTGCTTGCCATGACCTTTTTCCCACTAATCCGCTCCGGATGGGGAAAACAAATATAGAACGATAGATCTCCCGCTCCCCACGAACCGCCTTGCCTCCGCCGCTCTACGCTCCCTACAAGTCGATGTTGAACTCTCCCCGTTAGTCCGGCGTACGCTGTCCCTCGCCCAACCTCCATCGTCCGAAGAGACACCAGCGGCCGCAGATGGCGCAAGCGAGGTTGCTATAGAACTACAAACGGTGCTGCGCACAGAGTACAAAGCTGCTTCGAACCGGATGTTGCGGGTCGCGGTGAATGGGTTCATGGAGAGTTTGGGAGTGGTGTTGGGTGTGATGGAGGAGTTGGATGTTGATGTGTTAGAGGCGGAGTTGGGCGGAAAATGAAGAAAAACCCTTCTGGGGATAGGGAAGACTGGTTTACAAGGCGTTCTTTGAAATAGATATGGCGCTTGGGAATATGTTTAGATCATACGGGGTATAAATAGGGCGTTTTTACGCTGCTAGGAGTGGGAGGAAGGTATCTAGAGGGTAGAGAGGCGGATGGCGAATGGCAGACCCTGGGAGTAGAAGTAGCGTTTATATTTGGGATTGTGTCGCATTCTGCAAAGGAAATCTGGGGCCCTGCCACCGCCACGAGTTGTGTCTCATGCTCACTGAATGGCGAGCCGCCCTCTTCTGATATAGTTCCATCCATGGCATATGCCGGTAGAAGGAAGAGATATATTAGTCTGCTGTGCTTCTCGCTGGAGTAGGAATATCAGTGATCTAAGGAAGGATAACAATTTGATACATTTCGCGACAGAGCCACAGGTAGATATCTACCCTGTACCGGAAGCTTCTCTGTGCCCGCACCGTAGAGTTCTATCTCCCATCGCCATGCCCTCATCGCTGATGAAGGAAGCAGCGCGAACCTTGCCCAGCTGGAAACAAGTGGAATCACGTGGTTTCCATTGCATTTCTGCCTATCGCCACCGTTTCGCTTATGAAGCCAATTACAAGCCGCCATACCAAGTCTCGCTTATCACTAGCGCCGCACTAGTCCCAGGGCTCAGGTATAAATACTTTCTTCTCTCGCCCTCCTTTAGTACTTTTTCTTTTCTTCTCCAGCTCTCTTTGCCGAAAGGCTAAGATCAAGTGTAGTATCTGTTCTTTTCAGTTTAATCTCTGAAAGTATTCTAAGGAATACAACATTGATTAATCTCATTTTTGGATCTCGCAATCGAACCTCTGTGCTTGCGCATGTTCGATCGCACAGTGTCATCGGTCTTACACTACCACCGATTGACGCGAACCCACTCTTTTTTTCATCAAGTTCTGTCGGCTTGTTCCGATGGTTTGAAGAAGAAAATGGGTTATTGATAGACGGTTCTTTGATGGCTTGGTTGCTCTGTAGTTTAGATATTCCCGAAAGACGTGCGGTTTGTTCCTGTGTGGTCGCCAGTGGCACCTCGTTTGCAGAGCCTCATCTCATACCCCCCCCAAGCCCTGTATCTAGTCGTAGCAGTAGCAGTAGCAGCAAGTCTCTACACTGGCCGAGATATCTACCAGTTGTTCTTTGTCTGTAGGTAACCATCAACCTGTGCTCCCGTCTCGTTGACAATCGTTGGTACCTTCCAAAGCTGGTCACCATCTTGATATTTTAATTAAACCCCGTCTCTTGTAGGAAGTCAGAGCTCAACCTTTCAACACCCCCAGTCTCAATCCAAGCCAACCGCAACCATGATTGACCAGTCCATCTTCGAGAACCTACAGGCGAAAATAGACGAGGAGTCGCACGTCCGCGATGTATGTTTTGATATTTGCCCTTGTGTAGAGACATTCCGCTTTTTAGTTTTATTTCTAACCTTTTTTACCCCTCCCTAGGAGCTGCAAGATATCGTGCAAACACTCGCAAAACGGGGTGTGTTTTCCCTCATGAAAAGCTGGGCTGCAATCCTGATTTAGGATGATGCGTTTTCGTGTTCTGGACGCGTTTGTGTCGGTGAAACTGAATCTCTGCTCGCACCTTAGGACGGTCCACACAGGCGATTCTCTCGCGTGCCCACTCCACGCCTTCAGATCAGTGTATGTGTCTTTCCTGATTTTTGTCTGGGCTGTGCTCTTATCCGTCCGGGACCCCTCGCAACTTTGCTTGACCTATTGTATTTTATGTCCGGTTGGAACTTGGGAACTGACTGAGCCCTATATTCATTTCATCAACCCTACAGTGACAGCCATCCTAGACGACGCTACCAAGGAAATCCGCGCGCAAAAGGAGGATGTGAATCGGCTTGTTGCGGTGGCTTCCAAGCACCCGTTTTACAAGTATAATCACTCATGGACGCGTGAGCTGCAGAATCTGGTCTGTTCTCTCCTTTGCTTAGTGTTTTTGCTATCTCTCTACGCAGTCCTGCTTGGTTGTATAGCTTTGGCATGACATGGGGGGAATTTTTTGGACGGGTTCTAATTGGATATACAGGTGTTTTCCATCCAGTTATGCTCGTGGCTAGGCGGACTACGCGAGGAACGCGATGAGAAGGCTGGATTCATGACCATTGAGGAGGTCGGAAAGTTCCTGAACGGTGCGTTTATATAAACTCTACTGTTCGCGTGAAATATCATACCCCTCGCAGGGTTAGTGTGGCTGATAGCGAATATATTAGTCCCCGTCAACCTCAAGGATCAGGATGCGTTTCACCTGACCATCGAAGAATATCTGCTTGCTCTGATATCTCTGGTCGAGGAGCTTGTAAGTCCTCCCCCCCAACTTGCCGCTAACCTCCCTCCCAGCGCTCCTCTAGTTCATTTGTCCCAAAGAAATTATCTAACCCTTTCCCACCTCAGTCTCGACTAGCCGTCAACTCCGTCACTCTAGGCGACTACTCGCGTCCGCTGCAGATCAGCAAATTCGCATCCGAGATCCACGCCGGATTCCAGCTACTGAATCTCAAAAATGATATCTTGCGCAAGAGAAGTGATGGGATTAAATATAGCGTAAGTGATCTCTTTTTACTTATTTTATATATATATACCCCGCGCGCTTCACGAATTTCCCCGTCACTTCACTTCCAGTTTTAAGAGGGGGTTTGTAATGTTGATTTACTGGGGGATATAGGTCAAGAAAATCGAAGATGTAGTCTACGACTTGTCGCTAAGGAATCTGATTCCGAAAGATCAACCCGCAAGCGCGTGAAAAAAAAAAAAAAAAAAAAAAGAACACAGGAAATTGTGATCCTAGGGGATTCTCCAGCGCTCCCCCTCCCTCTCTCTCCACATTTATGTTTGCACTCAGTTGTACGGAATGAAATTCGCAAAATTCCTGGTTCATTTTTTTCCCTTTTCTATTTTCGGTGCGGGAAGAGAGTGTGGGTGGAACTAGCTAGGTAAAAACGCCCAACGGGGGGGCCATATGTTTTGAGAGGTTACTTAAAGTTTATGGAAGAATAATGGAAAACAATTTCTACGGGCCCTTTGCGGACTTGAGAGGTGCGGATGGGAGGTGATTACATCCATGTACCGTACTTATTATGAACTTCACTCTTTGTCAGTGATGCCATTTCTCATTTTTTGTAATACTAAGCGTGCTTCTCGGACAAAAGTTCATATAAATCTCTCCCCATAAGCGCATTCATTCATTCTGTGGCCGCAGCAAAAAGGGGAAATATACATTAGAAAAGGCTCTTCTCCTCTCTCCATATCTCGATATGAATCTGAAAGCTTGTGCTTTTTTTGGAGATACATTATTATATAGGTGAGGGGAGGGTGAGGGGATCTTGCGCGCAGGTGTAATCGACAAACAACTTGATGCGGGTATAGTAATTTGGGGGGGAATATATAGACTGCGCGCGACTTCAAAACGGCTCAAAACAATTATTGCCATAATTTCATGAAGCAAGGGGCCAGGGTAGGGGGGAGGGGGACCTCAATAAAAATAAATAGGTAGTTGATACATCCCAACGAAAAGCGGATTTAAAAAAAGAAAAACCGCAGCTTCCCATCCTCACAGCTCCGCTCTAGGCGCCGCCGTAGTAGTAGCCGCAGTCGGTGCAGCAGCGGGCGGCGCCGCCTTCTCCGCCTTCTCAATCTCCTTCATAATAGTCTCCGTCAACGAATCCGGCTTCGTCGTACTCGCCCACCTCCCCACAACCTTCCCCTCCGCACTAACCAAAAACTTCTCAAAGTTCCACTTCACCTTCTTAATACCCAAAAGCCCCGGTTTCTCCTCCTTCAACCACTTCCACACAGGTGCCGCTTTATCACCATTAACCTCAACTTTTGCGAGAACGGGGAATGTGACGCCGTAATTTACTTCGCAAAAGGATTGGATTTCATCGTCTGTGCCGGGATCTTGGGAGCCGAATTGGTTACAGGGAAATCCTAGGACGGTGAATTTATCTGGGTGGGTGATGGAGATGGCTTTGTAGAGGGATTCGAGGGATTTTAGTTGTGGGGTGAAACCGCATTTTGAGGCGGTGTTGACGACGAGGACGACTTTGCCGTGGAGGGAGGAGAAGTTGAAGGGTTCGCCTTTCTCTGTTGGTTTGTTGGATGATAGTTAATAGGTGCTCTTTTTTGTTCTGCGGGGGAGGGGGAAGAGTAGGCCCGTTTTCATGGCTTGGGGAAGGACGAGGGGTGAGATCTAGGGGTTCTTCACGTACTGTCCAACGGCTCGAAGTCGTAAAATGTAGTTGCGGACGACATCTTTCTGGCTGAAGTTTGCGGTATATTCTTTGCGATTGTATGTCGAAGAGTGGAAGTTGCGTAGCAGCGGGGAGTGAAGAGGATGTTCATGAACAGCAAACAGGTATATACTAGCAGATACTTAATTATCTCGCACTCGGCTTGGAAAGAAAGTAAGGGTGAAAGAGAGGAAGAAAGGTAGAAAGGAAAAGGCTTTCTTGTTATGGAGCAGGGTGCATCTTACTCAAGGCGTCTAGAAGCATTCTAGTAGGTCCTGGCTTTGTAATTATCTGTGGCTCAACCCGAAACCTGCTTTATGCTTGAACTCTGGCGATTATTATTATTATTATTCCCTGGGGTTCGTTCCTGCAGATGCGGGTGTATGACGCAGACCCGGAATGTGGCGAGGGGGAGGTCTGCGGAGTCTCGGTGACTGGGATGCCGAGGCACTACATGTATCTACAGAGTACATATCTTGCACTTGCACAGAACGGGCACGCCATTTTATTATTGTTTCACCAGCAGTGATTTAGTTTGGTGGTCTATTATCATGGTGATAGGTTCTGTATCTCATTCTCCAAACTATTTTTCCTCATGTTGCGGGATGCAATCTCTGCCCTCGGCTTCTGCCTGTATCTAACTATACAAAGCATCAACTACGAAGTATTTGCGTCGCCTTGGTGATGACGTATATAGCAACCACGCGCGTTAAACTGATCCTCTCATTCATTCTTATTTATTGCTCCCGAAATATTCCAGTTTTTACACGTACATCTATCTGCAGCCATCACATTGAGGCTTATGGTTGGAGGAATATTCGGCAACTCCTTTTCTGCCCGGCCTTGTGAGCAATAATTACAAACAAGGGCAGTGCATGCCGTGAGCGTTCTAGAATCAAAGTCTCTAAGCCACAATTGATTCCAAATACTCAAACTGCAAGCCGTTCGGCTACCGCCGTACTACGCGAGTCGGGATGGTTTTCCGCCAACGGAGCAACTATGAGTCCATATCTATCTATCTACATACAAGGTATGTGGAGACAACAAGCCGTATGGCGGGCGGTAGTGTAAACGGTGTAGCAATTAAAAGCTCTCTCTCTCTGATCCCTGGGGAAATGTGAAGTAGTCACATCTGTCCTTTGTATTGTTCTTAGAATCGTCGCATTCATACCATCGCTGCAGGTCCTCCGCCATACTCCGTGAAAGCGGCGCAAGTTCCTCAAACCACGTGATTAGACATAACCCTAGCCCTAAATTGTCAAATTGAGAACGATGCCAAGATTTTGCTTATCTAATCCACACTTTCGCGCCAAACCGCGATCCCCCCACCGCCGCTCATCTTCAAGAAGCAGCTCTCTCTCTCTTTTCTAAAATCAAGAAGAAATTGACCGACTTTCCCGCAGGATACTCACCTCTTTGCGGCCTTTCATCCCTTAAAAAAAACCTTAAAAAACCCTCATTCCTCCTTCCTTAACCAGTCGCAATGGCTCCCGCATCTGTACGTTTTGTCTTCTCCAACGATTGAAAAACCGCTTTGCTGTTCCCCCTCGAAATTCGCTTGGTCCTTTTTTTTCTCTTCCAAAGAGAGAGGAAGAGGGCTGTGTGATTTTCGAGGGTTATCCCTTTCATATATTTCAAGTATGGGGAACAGTAGGCTAACCAATTGCCGGCACACCTTTGCGCCATGGGGGACATGATAAATAGGCTCGCAAGGCTCAGAAGGTGACGAACAAGGTATGTAAAAACTCCCCTCCTGTATTTCTTTTTGTCTATGACGAGAGGAATCTAACACGATAAACACAAATACAGTACATCATCAACGCCTCTCAACCCGCCAATGACAAGATCTTCGACGTCCCCGCCTTCGAGAAGTTCCTCCACGACAAAATCAAGGTCGAGGGCCGCGTTGGAAACTTGGGCGATAGCGTCTCCATCTCCCAGATCGGCGATGGAAAGATCGAGGTCGTCACGCACATCCCCTTCTCTGGACGGTATCTCAAGTACCTGTACGTCGTTTCCCCCCCTTTACCGCCACGGAAAAGCGTTATTCTCTCTTGCTTTTAGATTTCTTTTTGAGTTAGTGAGTGCTAATTGTGAATTTATTTTCAACCCGCCGTTTAGGACGAAGAAGTTCCTCAAGAAGCAGCAGCTTCGCGATTGGTTGCGCGTCGTCTCCACCTCCAAGGGCGTGTATGAGCTCCGCTTCTACAACGTCGCTAGCGAGGAGCCTGAGGAGGATGAGGACTAAATTTGGAAGCGTGGATTAATCTCCTCCTTCCAATCCCCCGACACAACTCCTTCTCCTTGACGGGAGCAGAATGTGAGGGGACTTTTTGTGAGATATCCGGTGGACTCTTGTGGAAGGGTTCGGGGGGGATGCGATCAACAAAAAGTTGCCATGACCTGCATGACTGCTTAAAAAAAAGAAAGCTGCGGGGACTGGATTCTCTTTTCGTTGTGGCTTCTCTCTCCCTATTAAGATAGGCTACTATTACTTCTCTAGTTGCGTATTGTGAATCTCAAAACGGAGCTTTGGTATCTCACAATTTCAATATTCCCCATGTCCAAATTTGTAACTCCAGAGTCTCGCTATGATAAAAAGGGACCTTCTTTTCCAAATGCGAAGAAACAAGTGCAGTAAGCATCCGGAAATAGTGCTGCAGCTAGATATGCGCGAATACGGGCGTGAACGGGTGGTAGTGTACCAGGTAGTCCGCAACTCTCAAAAAATAGGTCTATCCTCATATGCGCACCCCATCTCAACCTGTATCCTTCCTCTTCACTCCAGCCCCATATCCCAAAACCCCAGACCCAACAACCCCTATATTCCCCTGCTGTCTCTGCCACCCCATAGAAGAAGCATCTACCGGAGCCACCAATTCCCCTCCCTTAATTCTCCAACCCAGCCGCTGCAACCCCTTCCACGTCTCCCTCACCTTGACTCTAACCAAATCCCCCGTCGCCCTCGCATCCTCCATGGAGTCATGTCCCTGACTGCCGCCAGTAGCCTGGATAGCGCGGTCCAGGAACCTCTTAGCCAGAGTGCGTAGGGCGAAGCGGATAGGCAAGCCGCGCGGGTGCGGGTAGAGGAATACGGTGTCCACGATGGTGGGGTGGATTATGCGACAGGCGTTTAGATCGTTGTTGATGGCGTGTCCGATTAGTGGGGTTTCTGGTTGGAGGTGATCGAAGAGCAAGGTCCGTGCGGCGGTGGGGGAGTCTACGACTTGCAAAGGGGGCTGGGATTGGGATGATGATGTGTTGCTGGCTTGGTCTGCTGGGGTGGGTTTGCTCTTGTTATTGGCTTTGGTAGAGTAAGGAATTGCTTTTGCGAATTGCTCCGGGTGGACGCCGGAATAGCGCGTGTTAAAATCTAGGACTTCTCCTATGGGCCGCACAAGAACGTCAATGAGCGTTTTCCCCTGCGGCCAGCTCACTGCCGTGAGACGGATGAGTTCAAGGCCTAGAGTCGTATATCCCATCTCACAGTCGAAGCAGACAGGTGGAAGTTTAGCTCCTTTCCCAGGCTGGCGCGGAGTTTCCTGGAATTGCATGATGGCAGCCAGCCGATTCGGGTCAGATAATTTGAACACGTGCCATGATGCCTTTGTACAGCCCGACGAGGTCCCAACCGTCTCGTTGCAGCAAGGATAGTAGGCCTCTTTGTGGCCTGTGATATGATCTGTTCTCTGTCTCTGCGGTAGCATCGGCTTTGCGTGGTGGTATGTGCAAGGCCCGCCCGTGGCCAAGAGTCCGTCTTCCCGCCGTCCCGGGAAAACTTGAAATCTCCCCTTGCAGCGGTCACATTGCTCCCATCCTTGAGCTGTTTCAGCGCCGCTCCTGGCCGCACTAACCCTTTCGTCGGGTGGCACGGAAGTGATGAATTCGGCCTTGGCTAGGTTTTCCGGTGACGCAAAGAATTTGGTGAGTACGGCTATTTCCTCATTGGGTTCCAGCCCAGTCGAGATCACTTCATTATTCGTCTTTTGGGACTGGGACGTGGTCGGTGTGAGTTTAAGAAAGGCCACGACATTTTTCTCCCAGTCCGGCATAGTCATCTTCCTCAACTTCGTAATTCTCAGTTTGACGATGTTGGAGTATATTGAAGGGTTCTCCTTTGCTACTTTCTCCTCCTCATCTAATGCCATTGATATAAGCTCATCGGGAGAGAGCATCAAAGCTTTCTTCTTTGACTTGTCTATCGATTTCGCCACTTGCGTGTTGAGACTGACCATGGCCTCATGTAGTTTCACTAGAATCGCCGTTCGAACTGCATGTGCTGCTGGCGGCTTAGACAGGTGTCTAGGATTTAAAGATTCTTTTTTAACTTGTCTCCGAATAGGAGTGGTCATAGCTCGCGGCGCTTTTGGCGCTACCGGTGCTGGTGTCGCTGCCGCCGGTGCTGCCGGTTGCTGGGGAGCTTTGGACTTGGTTTCAGACGTTGGGATAGACAAGGAACGCTTGACTCGGGGTGGCGATACAGTATTTGAAACCGATCTGAGATTCTGCATATCTTTAGGTGATGGTTTCATGTCGGTGTTGGGGGTCGGTTCCTTTGAGGATTCGTTCTTTTGATCCCTTTGTTCCGCTTTATTCACCGCGACCTCAGCCTGAGAGGGTGAGCCATCAACGGCTTCGTCGATCCGTCTGCGTTTCCGCAGTGGTTCTTCAGCGTCTGTGGCTAGTGTCTCTGGAGGGATAACCGGTGTGAGAGGCCGCAAAGCAGTCGGAGCACATTCTTTACTCGTATGCTGGAATATGCAGTTCATCAGACTGCAGTGGTCGTCTTCCGGGCACGGAACGCCCACAAAAAGCCCGAGCGGTGTAAACATCGTCATCGTCGCAGATTTCCCTGATTTTTAGAGCAACGGTTAAGGATATGAGATGGAGATATAGCTGTTTGGGTTGCTTGGTTTTAAGCCTATATATCGTAGCTCTGGGTATCAAAGGATAGACCTGGGCGTACTCGATTTTGCGACTCCGTAGAAGTGTAGGGAATAACACAATACCATTTGCTTGGTATCTCAGAACAGCGTGCTATTGTTCAAAAATAACGACAAGACAATATCGCCTTAAGAAAGGCTGGGTAGCGTTGATAGAGACCATGAAGGGAAGTGAAAACTGAGAGATTGTTGACAGTGTTTTTGGCTAATCATTTAGTCACCCTTTATAAAAGCTCAACAGCGCTTATTGTTATTAGCTTTGTGCAGCGTGCATTGATTCGAGATCCCATTGTCAAGTCCTGAAAGTGAGGTTGAGGCGGGGAGCTTCAGGACGTGTGACTGCTCTTTTAGCCTTCCTTTCTTATGAGTATTTAGTGGCTATGCTTCAAATAAATAGAAGAGGCCGAATAAACCTTTTGCATTGCATAGAGTGTGTTATTCGGGCATTGAATGGTCAAAGATCCAAAAGGCAGCTTGGTGATCAGATTGATGCCACCAGATGAGGTCCAACCCCATATTGAAATTACATAATCGAAGCTTCCACTAACGTAATCCACCACCTACTTGTACAAA
Source organism: Polytolypa hystricis UAMH7299 (assembly GCA_002573605.1). Classification (NCBI taxonomy): domain Eukaryota; kingdom Fungi; phylum Ascomycota; class Eurotiomycetes; order Onygenales; genus Polytolypa; species Polytolypa hystricis. The sequence goes on along the minus strand of PDNA01000217.1, from coordinate 127 downwards.
CCACCTACTTGTACACCTCTTTACTATTTGGTAACTCTATAGTCAAATTTCACAACAACTACAAAGAAAATTAAGGTAATTATATTAAGAGTTATTTCCTGTACATCTAGAGCATGTACAAGCAGTA
>PDNA01000216.1:0-49884 GCA_002573605.1 Polytolypa hystricis UAMH7299 | reverse complement strand
GATATATTACTGTAGTTACCCCCAGTGAATTTATTAGTACAGTACTACTTGCAGGGAGGTCAAATTTGAATTCCACACACTTTTCTCCTATTTGCAATTAATTAGTAGGTAGAGCTACATTTCTTTGTATAGAGATTTATATTAATATTTGGTATATTGACTATTAGCACTAATTACAGCCTGGCAGCAGTCTGGCATTGACTGAATCAAATTCATAAGAATCCTCTCATCCACAGCCTCCTATACTTAGTTAACCAACCCCCAGAGTACATTATATGTAGGATTCTCTTGCCTATTAGAATGCTCTTGAATCCAGTCCTTCATGATATTCCATACAGTCTCAATAGGATTCAGATCAGGGGAATATGGAGGCCACTGTATAGGTCTAATACCTCGCTCATGAAGCTCATTAATAGCTGCATTTGCTGAATGCCCTGGAGCTCTATCCTGCATCAGCTGTAGCTGAGGATTCAGTTTAATCATTCTATCTATAAGAGGAATAATTCACTGGGTATAGGATTCTCCATTTATAGTCCCCCATTCCTTCTCCCAAAATAGACAAGGACCCTTTTTATCACTATATATAGACCCCTAGAACATCCAACTCCATTTTCACTGAATCCAGGGGACTATATAGTCAGGAAGAAACTGTTCCCCAGGTCTGCATGTTACCCATATCTTTCTATGCCTTCCACCAGATATCCAGGTCTCATCAGTTCAAAGAATAAGATACTATTACTCAATAGTCCAGTCTACATGCTCTGTAGCCCAGGCAAGATATAGTTGACAGGTTCGCTCAGATATAGGGGGTTTTCATAGGGCTACACAGCAGGTAAGGCCCCTTTGTTTCAAGGCACAGTTGAGAGCTTGTGGTGAGATATATAGTTCAAGGGTTACTACTACTCTTTTATATAGTAGTCTCCAGTCCTCAGTAGAAGCAGTGATGAACTTGATAATCTTATCTAGTTGAGATTCTGACAGTAGTGACAGCCAGTCTCTCTACTTTTTAGAGGTGGCTTTCTCAGCCTGGCAGGTATATTGAATAGCTTGATAAGTGTGGCCAAGGATATCAGAGATATCTTGGTAGGTTTTGCCAATATAGTGTAGGAGTAGGATATCACAGCATTCATCTCAAGTAAGGTGTGGATTATAGAGGTCATTTTTCTGGGGTAGTAGGGTGTTCAGCTAATGAATTTTCCATGATTTGTATAGAGAATTGTATGAGGACTATAGGAATTTGATGAATTAGTAGGGGAAGAATGAGAATTAGGTGGACTTACTTCTTGGTAGATGAAGAAGAAAGTGTGTGGAATTCAAATTTCACACCCCTGTCAGGGGAACCCTACTAACAAAAATTCTGGGTCTGACTATAGTAAATTACTAAATAAACTTGATAAAATATAAAAAAATATAAAAAATAACTCTTTTTAAACAGGGCTAGAAAAAGTTAATATTTAATTAAACTGCTATAAATACAATTCAGATTATTATACTGGAATCTTTCTTGAAAAAAAAAAATTATAAAAAGAAATTAAAAAAAAAATACTGAACTAATTTTAAAAATTAAGAAAATAGTAAAACAGAATAAATTAATACTATATTAAAATAAAGTATATATATTAAAAGTAATATAATACAAAATAATCCAGCAAGAATACAATAGTTTAACAGCTAGATATTTTGAAAATAAAAAAATTATTAATAAAGATTATTAATTAATAATAATTCAGAAAAATAGAAAGACAGTAAAACAGAGAAACTTGTTAGAGGGTTTAATCTAACCTGGTCAGAGTCTTCTATACTGGTAGGGCTGAGGTAGAGAATAGGTAACAATAATAAAGAATTTAAAGGGCTTTTGGAGATGACAAGTATTAAAAAGACTTAATTAATCATTCCAAGAGCTTAAGGCAAAGAGATACTGAAGTATAGGTTAAATCTTGATATAAGTTCTTATAGAAAGATACAAACAAGTTCTGATTATAGTAAAATAATAAAATTGTAGATATTCTCACAGGTCTAAACTATAAAGCTCTGAATTGCTATAGTTGGTGCTAACTGATAATAAAAATAAGATAATAAACTGAGATAATTACAAAGAATTATAAGAACTTCTCTGTATAATAAATAGAAACTTATTTTTATATATAACTCTAGAATTCTGAAATAATTCTTAGCAAACTTTCCTGAAGTAGTCTCAAACAGATTTTTCTTGAAATAATTTTAAATAAACTATTTTCTGAGTAGTTCCAGATAGACTTCTCTTAAAGTAGTTTTAAATAAACTATTCTATCAAGGCTTGTTATAGACTTCTTTATTATATAACTCTTTTCCAGACTTGAGTTTATCCTTCTGGAAATAACCTCTCCTGCTATTCAATCATTCTAGGAATACACTGTAGGTCTGTAACAAAACTAGTAAAACTTAAAAATTATATAACTAGAAGATTATATAATTTAAAGTAATAGAACTAGTAATACTAGTAAATTTATTTATCAGATCTACTAAATTTATAGATAATAGATTTAATAGTATTAATAAATTTATTTATCAGGTCTACTAGATTTATTAAAGAAATTATTTTATATATAAAAAATATATTTTTCTTACTTTTAAAAATAAAAGTCTTTTATTTTATATTTAATAATAATATTAATTTTAGATTTATTTTTAATTCTAAATTACTAGCTATAACAGTACTGCAATTTTATTTTGATATTATATATACTCTATTTTTATATTTTATTAGATCTTTTTTAATATACAGTACAAGGCTATTTTCTAACTGAATTACTTTATTTCTTTAAAGAAATAGATTATTTTTTATTATTATAGTAAGCTAAGGCCTATAATACCAGCTTAGAGTAATAAGCAAGCTTGATATATATTAGAGTATATTCTCTAAAAGTATTATAATCTTCTAAAGTTTAATTTAGATTTTGCCCTGTTTAATTGAACAAGGTACTTTGTAATATAGTAGATTTATTAAATAATTTACTAGTACTACTGAATCTACTATTTATAGATCTAGTAGACCTGATAAATAAATTTACTAGTACTACTAGTTCTACTACTTTAGATTATATAATTTTCTAGTTATATAACTTCTAAGTTTTACTAGTTTCTTTGTCCTACTGTATCTCTATTTCTTTAAATTATTGTTAACTAATAATCTTTGTTAGTCTGTAATACTGTTTCTAGTTTTGTTAAAAGATTATATTTTTACTTTCTCTACTATACTTTCTTTCTCCTGACCTGGAAATTGCTCTGTAATTCTGTTTTCAATATTAACTGCTTATTTATATATCTAGTTAATTATTCTTTATTACTTTTTAATCTTATTCTTAAGCTTCTAAATTCTAGCTAGTAAGACCTGTACTATAACTGCTATAAATATATTTTTTATTAATTAATTTTTTTTCAGTTAAAGTAATACTTATCTGAATAATAAAAATATTCTTTATCTTGTATAGTTAAAAGATAAAGAAGATTTTATTATAATTTTATATAATTAAAAGATTTTAAAGGAATTTATAAACTTATATAATTAAAAGTTTTTAAAATAATTTTATATTTTTTAAACTAATACTTTAAAAAATAGATATTCAATATATTATAAAGTATCTTATCTGATTAAACAGGATAAAATCTAAACTAAATCTCAGAAATTTATAATACTTTTAGAGAATATACTCTAATATATAATCAAGCTTGTTTATTATTCTAAGCTAGTATTATAGGCCTTAGCTTACTGTAATAATAGAGATTGATTTATTTCTTTAAAAAAACAAAGTAATCCAGTCAGAAAACAGCCTTGTACTGTATATCAGAAAAAATTTAATAGAATATAAAGATAGAGTATATATAATATTAAAATAGAATTGTAGTACTGTTATAGCTAATAATCTAGAATTAAGAATAGATCTAAGATCAGTATTATTATTAAATACAAAGTAGAAGACTTCTATTTCTAAGAATAGAGGAAATATATTCTTTATATATATAATAAAAAACTTGCAGTAAATCTGGTAAATTGTATAGATATAGTAGATCTGTATTTATTGTATTTACTGAATCTATTTATTCTACTATTTCTGTTATATCTCTCTAGTTATATAATTTCCAGTTTTATAAGTACTTCTGTTCTACTGTACCTTTTCTTCTCTGGGTCATTATTAATTAATAATTCCTGTTAGTCTGTAATATTTTTAGTATATATTATAAACCTGTTGAATTTAAATCTCAGTATTATTATAATTATTAGATATTATAGTAGATAATTATCATGAAAATAGTAGAGTATAAGTAAAATTAAGAAATTTTTAACTTATCAATATTATTAACTTTACAGTATAGTGCACCTACACAAGAAACAGTAGGTTGGCACATATACTTTTTTATTTTTTATTTTTATTTTTATTTTTAATATTTCTTTTATTTTTTTACTCTTCTACACTTTCTAATTTTTTTTTAATCTACTTTTCTCAAATCTTTCTTTTTAATCTATTTTTCTTTAAATTTGTTGTTTTTTTTTGAGTTAAAAAGCTGGATTACAAGTCTAAATTGCTGTTATAACTTGTTTTTTCTTTTTTATATTTGAGAAATTCAGTAAAACTGGTAAGTATTATAGTTTTAGACTGTATATACTTTAAATGATGATGAATGTCACAAAGTACCTTGTCTGATTAAGCAGGGCAGAACTTCAACTAAACTTCAGGGGTCTGTAATGCCCTTAGAGGATACACTCTGGTATACACCAAGCTTGCTTATTACTCTAAGCTGGTGTTGTGGGCCTTGGCTCACTGTAGTAATGGGGGGTGATCTACTTCTCCAAAGAGATGAAGTAATCCAGCTAGAGGACAGCCTTGCACTGTATATCAGGGAAGGCCTAATAAAATACAAAGATAGAGCATATATAATATCAAAGTAGAATTGCAGTGCTGTTGTAGCTAGTGATCTAGAACTAAGAATAGGTTTAAGATTAGTATTGTTATTGAATGTAAAGTAGAAGACTTCTGTTCCTAAGAGTAGGGGAAACACATCCTTTATATATATAATAAAAATCCTGTAGTAGATCTGGTAAATTGTGTAGATATAGTAGATCTGAATCTACTAGATCTACTAAGTCTACTGAATCTACTATTTTCTGTTATATAACTTTTCTGTTATATAATCTCCAGCTCTAGGAGTTTTTCTAGTTCTACTGCATCTCTTTCTTCTGAGTTATTTTTTAACCAATAATTCTTATTAGTCTGTAATATTATCTCTTTTTTTTTTAGTAAGCTGTCTCAGCAATTCTATTTTTTTATAATTATTACTTGTTCTACTTTTTTATAGTTGTTCTCTTTCTTCTATAAGTTTCTGGAATGTATTAACTATAGCACTTAGTTACACTACTTCTAACAAGATCTGTACTGCTGACATTGAATATCTAGATATTATTATATCTTTCTTATATTATCACTGTAAACAATCTAAGAAACCTTGTATTATATTGAAATACAATAAATATTATAGTAAATATATTTATCAGGATAAATTCTGTATTTATAATTCAAACTTTGTTTCTTGCTCTGACTGGAATAAACTGTATCACACTTGTAATAAAATTAAAGCTGATAAATATTGTACAGAAGAGGAGCAGGCTCAATATAATACCAATATTGCTTGTTTAGATAATAAGCTGACTTACCTCTTCACTGCTTATCAAGAATCTATAAACTGAAACTGTTGTCTTTGTAACCAAGAAAAATTCTTAAATGACTGTACAGGCAAATTTCTCAAATCTGATACTCAAACTCTTAAGGAGTTAGAAAATTTAGAGGAGGAGGAGAATAAAAGAAAACAGGCCAAGGTTACAGCTACAGATAAACTGCAAGCCCTGCTAGCTACTATTAGCAATGTCTCTTCTTCTTCTGGTTTTAACTTTACAGCTTTTAATAGTACTGTAATACTCCCTGAGCATTCTCCAAATTCTTGACAGGTTTCCAAGTGCTGTCTAACTGTAAGTATTCTTTCTATTTTACAAGATAGTATTATTTATTTTCTAATACTGCATCTTCTAGAATTTCTTTAACTTTGTATTCATTCAGTTCTTTATTCTTGACTTTGAGTGAATATTGTCTGATATTCTGGAGTGCTTTTTCAATTAGCAAGATATAGAAAGTCAGATATATCTGTATCTTTTTCAGTAAAGTAAGTTTGTATGTAACTGGTTCAATCTGTTCTAAAACTTTGAAAGATCTGAGTTTTCAATGATTGAGTTTGTTACTTGGTTGTTTTATCTTTATATTTCTTTTTAAAAGATATATTCTCTCCCCTCCTTTAAAAGTTGGTATCTTCTGGTGTTTCTTATTGTAATAATATTTCATCTGTTCACTGTAAAATTCCAAGTTCAATTGCAGTTGCTTGTACAATTTTCAAAGTTCTTGAATTCTTGTCTCTCCTAGATGCACTCTTGTTTCTGTGTGTCACAGTATCTGTAGAATATCTGGTTCTTGCTTATAATTCACAAAATATAGTGTATATCCTGTTGTTGTATGTTTTGAACTGTTATAAGCAATCTGTACTATCAGTAATAGTGAAACCCAGTTATCTTGTCAGTTGTTTATATAATTCTGTAAGTATTGCTCTACTATCTGGTTCAATCTTTCTACCAATCTATTTGCCTGCAGATAGTACATCATTGTAGCCTGGTGTCTCACACCTAAGTATACTGTGAATATTCTCCAGAAATGTCCTATAAACTTTAGATCTCTGTCTGAGATAATCTCTTCAGGCAATCTGTAATTTATAAATATATTCTGTAATAGTATATATACTATCTCTGGTGCTGATATTCTTTCAATGAACAGTAAAAAGTATATATATTTAGTTAATTAATCTGTAACTGTTAGAATAGAATCATACTCTATTCCTGTTCACAGTTCTTTGAATTTCAGTAACTTTACAATGAAATCCATTGCTATTGATTTCTACAGTACTTGTAAGTAAGGTATCAGCTGTAGTAAGCTATACTCTTTATATCAATTTACTTTATTTTGTATGCAATTGCAGTTTTATATATAATCTCTGACTGATGTCTATAATCCTAGCTAATAATAGTTTCTTGAAATTCTCTCCTGGATTTTCTCAACTTCAAAATGTCCTGCTATTGAATTGTTATAATTCTCCCTGAGAATTCTGTTTCTCAATTTCAGTAGAACATAAATCAGTTCTTTGTATAATAGCAAACTGTTACTATTCTTGAACTCATCTTCATATTTAATCTTCAATACAGTAGGATTATTCTGTATCTAAGTTTATAATTCATCTTTGAACTCTATCAATGTAGTAACTAATTGTATAGCTCTTAAAGTCTGGTAATTAAAGACTAAAGTATTTATATTTTCTGCAGTTTTAAAGAGTGCTTGTTTCTCTTTGTAAGCTGTTATTAAATCTGACTACCTGCTCAATACATCTGCTCAAGTATTGTCCTTTTCTTTGCAATGCTGTATTTTAAAATCATAGGCTGCTAAGATTTCTGATTAACAAGCTTGACATTATATCAATTTCTTTATAGTTATAAAGTATTGAAGGTTGTAATAGTCTGAAATTATAATTACCTGATAATTTGCATCTTTTAAATATACTTGCTATTTCTTCAGTGCTACTACTATTACAAGTAGTTCTTTGTCATGAATATTATAGTTCTGTTTAGCTAGTATTATTGATCTTGTATAGCAAGCAATCAGTTTCTTTTTTTTTTAATTATCTTCTTGCTGTAATCTTGCTTCTATTGTACAATTTAATATATCTGTATCTATAATTGCAGGTTTTATAGAATTGAAATGCATCTATATTTCTTCTTTTCAGAAAGCTTTTTTAATTGCTTTAAACATTTTCTGCTGTTATTCTTCCCAATGAAACTCAATATTTTTCTTGAAGAGGAATATAAGAAGTTTTATCAGATCTGAAAACTCTTCTATAAACTGTCAGTAGTAGTTTATAAGTTTATATAATGCCTGGACTTCAGTTACAGTTTTCAGTATTGGCCACTCTTCTATTGCTTAGATCTTTGCTAGATCCATCTATATACTCTCTATAGTGACAATATATTCTAGGAACTTGATTTTCTTCTTAGAGAATTCATACTTTTCCAGTTTCAACAGTATGTTTTTTTCTCTTAACCTGTTGAGCACTACCTTTACTTTTTCAGTATATTCTATTCTCATACTATCAGTGAAGATCAGGATGTTATCCAGATATACAACTACAAAATTGTCCAGAAATTTGTAAAGAAGTTTGTTAATCATTGCTTGAAATATTGCTAGTGTATTGGTTAGCCTGAACAGTATAACCAAGTATTCAAAGTATCTGTAGTATGTTTGAAACACTGTTTTCTATTCCTTACCTTCTTTTATTCTGATTTGATTGTATCCTGCTCTCAAATCTAGTAAAGTAAACTATCTAGTTTCTTGAAATTGATCTTGTATTTCTTTAATCAATAGTAACAGGTATCAGTTCTTTATTGTGATACTGTTTAATTGTCAATAATCTACATACAGTTGTAACTTGCTATCCTTTTTTAGTATGAAGATAATAGAATATTCTACTAGTAATATCAATAGTCTGATAAACCCTTTCTCTAGGTTCTTGTCAATATATTAGTGTAATTCCTTTAGCTCCTTTTTATTCAGTCAATACATTGGCTTGTGTATCAGCTCTTTTTCTTTTAGCAATAGTATCTTATAGTCCTATTTTCTATATTCTGGTAAACTTTTAAATAGTTCTTTCTTCTCAAACATTTCTCTATAGTTTCAGTATTTCTTGGGTACTATTTTTCTGACTTTCTTAAATATATTCTGGCTTGTTTTCCTGAATAAGGTCCCAGCAGTCTTTTTATATTCAATAGTATTCATCTATTCAATCAATTGTTTTTATACTGTCTGTCCTTGGTTGCTCAGTTTATTTATTGCTGTAACCTTGTACCTGATTTTCTGTAAACTGTAGATTGTTTCCAGTATTGAGTCTGGTACTGGGAAACATCTACATCTGTTTAGCCTTATCATTCTCTCCTGCCAGTGTATGTCAGGGTTGTACAGCTTCAACCAGAGTAGTTCCAAGACAATATTATAACTCCCTAAGTTGGTTATATCAAAGCTTACAAGCTCTTGGTGTTCCTGTATCACTAATAGTTCCAGGTGTGTTTTCCATTGTACAAAGTCTAGCTGACTTCTGTCTAACTTATTTAGTTGATACAGTTATTCCTTTAATTCTGTCAATAGTCCAGCTCTTTTTATAAAACTCCTGTCTATAAGAATTCCAGTTGCTCCTGAATTAATCAAGGTATATATACAGTATTCTCTCAAGGTTACAGTAACTGCTAGATAGCTGTTTCAATCTATATTGGCTAATAACTGTCCTGTTATATTGCTTACAGGTATTTATTTATAGCAATACTATTATTTCCTGTCTGCAGTTGTAAAGTATCAGTCTCCTGTCTTGATTTCTATAATAAGTTTTTTGAAATTTCTTTAAATACTGTTGTCTATTGCTTGACTAGTTCTTTCCAGATTTTAAATACTCCAGGTTTATTTCCTTCTAGTCTGTCTTATAGTATCTTGGCTTTGCTCTGCTATAGATCTGTAGTTATTATCTTAGCCTGTGTTTCCTTGCATCAGGCCTTATAATATATTTGTAACTCAGTACTCTTATCATGCCAATGATATTGCTCTTCTTCCCAGTATTCTATTGGCTCTGCTGGTCTCCATATGTAGTTGATCTTGCATGTATTGTGCCCCAGCTTCCTGCATATTCCTGTACAGTATACTCAAGGTATTCCTGTGTGTTGTAGGTGATTGATGTTGTGCAATAGGTAATTCATCTATTCTTCAGGTATAAAAGTTAGCTCTCTAGAATAGCTTTTATTGCTGATCTGTATCTTCTATAGTAGTTGTAGAAAGTGTCCATTCACCTGTTTCTCCTTGCAGTGCATTCTGCAATTGTTTATCTAATATAACAATCAAGTCAGTACTCTGACCCTGCACTTGTTGTCACTCTTTAATCTGGTATTGTAGTAACCAGTTATTTCTTGATTTGTTCTGTGGTGGACATAGTCTATAATCTCTTTCCACAGTAACTCTGTATTTTTATCCTTGTCAAAGCCTGAGATTGTATATTCTCCTGGCTATAACTCTTCTATCTGAGTTGTCCTTAACTGCTTCAGTGGATCTGGATAGTACTGGTTGTCTTTCACTTCCCAGTGGAATGGACAGCTATCTATGTAACAGAATAACCAATGTATTCCTTCATACTGTGGATATTCAACATTTACCTTGTCTTGTAAACTGGGCTATTCCAGTACCTTCTGAGTATCTTTCTATACTTCAACTTCATTGCATCACTTACAATCTTTCACATCATATCTGTACAGCCTGTGATAGTGGTGGATTGGATTATCTCTGATTTGCTGAATTTCCTTATCCTGCATCTTCTCATGCCATTTACAATTATATATGAAAGTGGGAAATTTGTAGTATTGTAGGTGTTCCAGATCTATAATATTCTGATTCTTCTTCTTCCAGTAATAGTCACAATCTTTACTACCTTCTTATAGGTTTCCTGACTCTTGCTGTTTCTCACACTCTTTCCAGTGTAGATTCTGATAGTTGGGTGATAGATGCTCTATTTTTGTTGTTTCAGTTGACTCAGCTGCTTTACTGTCAATTTCTGCTTGTTGAGTTCCTACTAGTCCTTGGAACATCTGTTCTACTATAACTTCTTATAGCTTATCCCACTCATCTACTGTATCACTAGTTTCAGCTCTAGTTGTATATAGGAATTGTTGTTTATTTCTACCAATATCAGCAGTAGAGTAGTATTATTCTCTTATAGTTGCCTTCAGCTCTTGTTGTAGCTGGTTTCTGTATTTTTTATAGCAATTTCTTGCAAAGTATCCTGGTTTCTTGCAAAAGAAATACAACTTCTTCTAATGTAGCTTGTCTTTCTCATAGTCCTGACTTCTTATAATTATATCTAGCTCTATAGATCATGGTCTGTAAAGATTGTAGTTTTCTCTGTATATTTGTCACTTTGCAGTATAGTTTGGGAACTGTTTGTAGCTCTTTTATTCTAGACATCTTTCCCAGATCCTTGTATTTATATATACTGCATGTTTAATTATTTCAGATAGTGTATTGGGTTGTTCCTCCAACCTTGCTATCTCATCCTTGACCTCCTCTTTGAGCTTGTCGTACACAGCTCCTGCTAATACACTATTGTTCCAGTCCAATACTGCAGCTAGTTGTTGGAATTCTGCTAGGTACCCAGCTGCATCTCTTGTTTATTGAATCTGTCTGATTTTCTGTACTGCTATTGCTTCTTTGTCAGTGATTTCAAAATTTACTGTTAATACTTTCTTGAATAGTCTGAAATCCTTTATTACAAGAATTCTCTTAGTCTTAATAGGTATAAGATCCCTGAGATCTTTTCTACTGAACTATATTGTCAGATAGAGTTATATCTATACTGCTGCTTCTCCTTGCAGGTATTGTACTACTACCAAGCACTTATCAGTCTTTGTCAACTTGATGTTGAATTGAAAGTAGATCTCTAGATATGCTAGAAAAGATCTGAGCTTGCTTCTAGTTCTGTTAAAAGATTGAATCTTTACTTTCTCTGTAATATCTTTTTTCTCCTGGCTTGTAAGTTGCATTGCAACTTAATTCTTGATATTGACTGCCTGTTTATATATCTGATCAATTATTTCTTGCTACTCTTTGACCTTGATTTCAAGCTCCTGAATCCAAGCCAGTAAGGCTTGTACTGTAACTGCTGTAAATATATCTTTCTATTAGTTAGTTCTTTCTAAGCTAAGATGATACTTACCTGAATTAACAAAGTATTCTTTGTCTTGTATAGTCAAAAGACAAAGAGGGTTATTGTAACCTTGTATAGTTGAAAGATTTCAAAAAAGTTTGTAGTTTTATATTCTTCAAGCTAATACTTTGAAAGATAGATATTCAATGTGTTATAAAGTACCTTGTCTAATTAAGCAGGGCAGAACCTCAACTAAACTTCAGAGGTCTGTGATGCCCTTAGGGGATACACTCTGGTATACACCAAGCTTGCTTATTACCCTAAGCCAGTATTGTGGGCCTTGGCTTACTGTAGTGATGAGGGGTGATCTACTTCTCTAAAGAGACAAAGTAATCCAGCTAGAGGACAGCCTTGTACTGTATATCAGGGAAGGCCTAATAGGATGCAAAGGTAGGGCATATATAATATCAAAGTAGAATTGCAGTGCTGTTGTAGCTAATGATCTAGAACTAAGAGTAGGTCTAAGATCAGTATTGTTATTGAATGTGAAGTAGAAGACTTCTGTTCCTAAGAGTGGGGGAAACACATCCTTTATATATATGATGAAAATCCTGTAGTAGATCTGGTAGATTGTGTAGATATAGTAGATCTGAATCTACCAGGTCTACTGAGTCTACTGAGTCTACCATTTTCTGTCATGTGACTTCCCCATCACATGATCTCCAGCTCCAGGAGTTCTTCCAGTTCTGCTGCACCTCTTTCTCCTGGGTCATCTTTTAACCAATGATTCCTGTTAGTCTGTAACAATGAAGAAGAAGAATAATAATAGATAATAACAGCTAGTAATATCAAAAAAGTAAGACAGAACTAAGAAATCAGGCTCTTCTAGAAAGAGGAAAAAAGAATATAGTACAACCAGATGAGATAAAAATAAGTAGGGTAAGATCATTATATAGTATGTAGTAGATAATACCTGAGCATTGGCCCTTGGAGGAAGTGAGTGTTGAATGGTGCGCTGATTCCCAACTATAACCTTGATTTCTCGTGTGGGGAGTTGTAACCTGGTGGCCTGGTAAGCACAACACTGCTGTTTCCCCCATCTGTTTCTGTGTACCCAGCTTTGTTCCATCGCTGCCACATGCGAATTCTTTTCTGGTGGCCATCCATGAATGACTTCACCCATTCCTTACGGAATCGAGGGAGCTTCCTGCCAGGTTGTGCCTGGCTAGAGTCACCTGCAAGTCTCCTGACTGTCTCAAAATAATCCTCGAAATCTGGAAAGAGGGCAGTAAAAGGAACACTGTCGCCTTTTTTTGCAATTCGGTCTATCTCCCACTGCTGCTGTTCCTCTAGACTGGGAAGCTTTGCACGCCCTGCCAAAACCCGTGCAACAAGTACAGACTGCCATTCAAACACTTTGAAGGTTAGGCCAGCCGCGACCTAGCGAAAGTCAGTACCATTGATAAGATTGGGAAAAAAGTGCCTGTTGAGACGTACTGCTCCAACAAAGGTCAGGGTTGGGTCACTCTGATGGAATATATGAAGGTACAAATCTGGTACACGATTATTTCGAACAGGAACTTGCGGCAAAAATGGTAAGCTCCAGGAATATCCGGTAGAAAAAATTATCTTATCGACATTGTCAATAAATGTCCCATCTTGGAAGTGAACTGTGCGGTTGCCATTACGGCTATCCACTCGCGATATGGAAGGCAGTTTTCTGATTCCAGGATTCTGGAATGCTGCATCTCCGAAATATGCGTTTGCACGATGGCCAGTCACAACTGCATTGATAGGTGCTTGAGCGACGCCTATGAGGTCGGTTGCGATGTCGGCACCAGAGACCGATGCGCCAACAACAATTACGCGCTTTAGTCTCGTCAGAAGTAGGCTATTATTTATCCAAGGGGTTGCTCATCATACCTTGTTGCGGTACTTCTCCCGCCCGCGAAAGGCTTTGCTGTGCTCAACACTACGGGGATAGCTCTCCTCAAACTCAGCAAGGCCCTCTATTTCTGGTATATAGGGAACACTATAGTGTCCATTGGCCACAACAACAGCATCGAAATGTTCCTTCCACCAGGTATCGGTCTTTTCGCCTTGCTTTCGTAAAATCACCTCCCACTCTTTATTCTTCTTTGTTACTCTCTCGACCGTGGTGTTGTACTCCACAAAGTCCTGATATCCGTTTCGATTGACCAGATCCTCGATGTATCTTTGAACGGTTTGCCATGGTCTGAAGGGAGTATCTTTACCGTGGATACTAATCGACCTCTCGCTTTGCTCAACTGGTATTTTCTCTACGGAAAATTCCATTGCACTGGAATCAACGTTGGTTTCGAGGTATGGATACACAGACGTTTCGGCATATCGTTGTTGCGATTGGCGAGTCAACTGTGCTGGTAGAGTTTCCGGGACCTCGAGGGGCTTATCTGCTGTCCGCTTCGCAAGCTCAGAAAATTCGGACAACGGAGGGTGTTCATGTTGGTCAAAGAGCCTTGAATTTTCCTTATTATGTCAGTCTCTCTGGACTGTTGTACAGTCCGGGCTTTCGAAAGTACGGGGTAGATAGGGGCTGCAGCACCGTGGATGGGTCGATTAGGGGTTAACGTACCAACAACCGCCAGATTTCTCGCGCCGTTCAAATACTCTGATCAGATCGAAGGCATTTTCTTGTGCTAAAGCGTCGACGGCAATTGCACCAGCCGGCCCGGCGCCAATGATAACAACTCGTCTTATCTTAGCCATTGTGCGCAAAAATGATATTAATTTGAGATAATAATTCTGGGATCATTCTACTATTAAATTATTTTGTTTTCCTACTGTTCTGCAACGTTCATACCTTCGAACTTGAGGCTCCAGAATCCAGAGAGGGCGGGGGTCCCTTATGCCTGCGATATGCAGATTGCCGGAGCGGTCACGCAATCGAGGTGGAGCTTTCCGCCATATCAAATACCGACGTCGAATCAGCGACTTTTCATTTTTAGGCTACGAGAAGCCTCGATTCGACCTTTTGTGACTGCCACTCACGGTTCAATATGACTACTAGAGCGCTACGGGATTTGGACCGTAAGGTCAAGATTTGCGTGCTTGAAGGGATGGAGTTATCAGGCTAAGGAGTTACATGATGACTGCGGCTGAATATATTTTAAATATATCTCTTGATTTCCTGGCCCGCATTATATGTTGTGCCAGCTTCTCTGCGGTTTCATTGTTTGCAGCCTATAATCATGGTTGGGATTGACGAGAAGGCCCCTGTTCGAGGTGGAAGTCTTTCGTCCCAAGAAGATATTGAGCGCAGCTCCAGCTGGGAATATGCCCAGGAGCTTGATGCAAGACGAAAGTGTGTAACAATCCAAGGAAAGTTGTGGGGTGCTTTGTATACTGACCGTCAGCTGTTGGTAGGGTCGACTCATCTGTTTTACCTCTTCTCTTTCTAGGCTTGCTGGTATTTCAATTAGATCGAATGAACCTGGCTAGTGCATTGACAGGCGGTTTTTCAAAAGATGTGGGAATTGATCAGAGCACAGTGAATCTGGGAAACCAATTGATGTTTTTGGGGATTGTCGTTCTCGAGATACCTGCTAACATAATCTTGCAAAGGGTAGGAAGCTTCATCATTAGTGTGTGTCATTGATTTTGTTAATCTATGACCAAGCTTGGCCCTCGCAAATGGATGTCCGCCCAAGTCATCCTCTTTGGCTTCATCACAACGATGCAGATCTTTGTGAAGAATCACGGTGGAATTTTGGCCACAAGAGCCATCTTTGGACTATCTGAAGCTGGATATATTCCTGGCGGCATCTTCACCCTTTCTTGCTGGTATATGAGGCGGGAGCTGGCAAAACGAGCTGGTATTTTCTTTTTCGGCATGTTTGGGGGGAATGCTATCAGCCCTTTGTTAGGAGCCGGAATACTAAAGCTGGATGGCAAGCAAGGTCTGAAAGGGTGGCAATGGATATTCCTGCGTAAGTACCTCGCCAGTCAGTTTGACTTCGTCTAACCAGCGAAATAGTTGAAGGAGTGTTCACGATGCTTGTTGGGTTGTCATTACTCTTCCTGCTTCCGGGTTCGCCAGACCAGCCCAAGCCATTACTTTCAAAGGGCCTTGTCCGTCTAACTCCATAGCAACAAGACATTCTTCAAAAACGGCTCGAATTTGAGGATGACGAAGATTGCGGTAGTGCTCAAGGTATGCGTATCAAGGGGAAATTGGTTCTCAAGACAGTTTTGCATTACCGACGCTGGCCTCACTTTGTCTCCACTGGCCTTGTTTTCGCAACCTGGAGCCCTTTAACTACATATACTCCCACTGTCATAGTGTAGGTCAGGTGTATCCGAAAGAGTACCGCAAAAAGGCTAACACTGACAGTTCCCTCGGCTTCGATCGAATTGAAGCCAATGCCCTCGCCGCTGTCGGCGCCTTCATTGCGTTGCCTGTGGTTTTCCTTTTCGCTTGGATCAGTGGCAAAACCAACAAACGCGGGATTACGGTCATGTTAGCGCAAACGTGTTATCTTATCATCCTTATCGTTGCGCGAAGTGTGCATCCTCATGTGGGAAAATGGTCTCGATGGGCCCTGTGGACTGCAGTCAGCTCGTTCGCAGTAGGTTATCATCCAGTGCATAACACATGGGTACAGGTCAATTGCAACGAGCCCGGAGAGAGAAGTATTAGCATAGCGTATGTCTCCACGTCGCCCAATTCTAGAGGGCACCCCCAATAGAGTTGGAAATGGTACTTGGCTGACACGACGACCCAAATTGTAGGATGTGGGTGATGTCAGCCATCAGCGGGCCTTATGGCAGGCACCCAAATTTTCCAAAGCCGTTATGCTCCATTGTACATAGCAACAGCTCCCTCTTGAAATTTCGAAAGCTAACATGTAATCCGAACAGTCACAACACCGGCCTCCGCACAATGATCATATGCGTTTCAGGGGGGATATTCCTCGCTGGCGTACAAGTCGCTATATACCATAGACACAATAGCAATGTTGCAGAGGGGAAGGGACATATAGAACGCGGAGAGAGTAAGCCGCGTATCTACAATAGCTTGTGGCCTTACAATGGGGTAAGGTAGAAATGTGTCGATTTTCATGGGGAAAACGCGGAATTCTTGATACTAGAACTCGGTCGTTTGGTTTTGGCGTCTGGAGTATGGAGTAATAATAAGCTAGACACAATCAGAGAAGCATGGGTGATGAGCTCGTCTACGCTAAATATTCGCAATTCTCATATAAGTGGAGTTTTGATTCTAGCTTGTTGATTGCGCAAGCAAACCCAACGATTTTTAGCCCCCAGACAGCTTTTATTTAATCCATAATTTCTCCATGGGTGACAGCTTCCGACATCTCTTCTGAAGCTCTTATCCATGCTCGCTGTGAAGTTGATCTTATGAGCAAGTCATCCATGATCAATGTGTTTTTGGTGATCTGGTATGACTTCTGGTGTGGTTATTGTCTATGAGCTAGCTGGTAGTGCGTGCTTTGAGTAGAAGAGTTGGTGGCTATTTGGTTTCTAATAAGGAAGCCTGAAAATAAAATAGGGATCTATGGATCGGTAGGTTATAGAAAATCGGTACTCCGTAGTCGAATGCGACTTATCGATTGCTAAATATAAATCATATTAAAGCTCGAATAGTAACGCTAAATAGTCTATCAAGTAGCATAAATAATCAGATCTGAAAGACGCAAAACGAAGAAGTTAGGTCAATCGCGAGCGAATTTAGCAGATAAATCAAACTTTTTGCAAAGGCGAGCTTAGGTCAGTAGAAATCCCACTCCTGATATTTTTCATATGAGTAGTCTCGCACAAGCTTCACCACCATGCTAATGAAGCAGGCTTTTCCTATCCCAGCCAAAAGAGTGCCAGACTTTGTTCCAGCGCTTCTCAATATACCCGGGAGGAGTTTTACCGATGGGATTAGGTACTTCTCCAGCTCCTTGAGACTGGCTTAAAATCTAACATTATGCCTGTCATTTAAAGCATGGTGCTTCGCTCCTCTTTGAGTGTAGGGCTTGTCCCTCTCACATGGTCTCCTTAACTCCTGCACAAGCTCGGTTTGGTGGCTAGATCAACCGCACGCTTATTAAATGATTGAGATCCGCAAACTTGCCGGCGTCATCGGCATCGAGCATGGCCACGGCAGTGTTGTGATTGTCTGTTGTCATGCACTCAAGAAAGCAAGAAAGCGTGTCGCTGGACCAGTGCAGGAATCAAAAGTAGAGCAGCCACCTAGACCTATCCCCTCGTTCGTAGAACTTGCACTTTTAGCGTGGTTTTTCTGCTGCTTACGTGTTTGTAAGGCTATTGACCAATATTAGGCGGTACACCTTGCGGTGAGACTTTTACACCACTAAGAAGGCATGTATTCTCTGGTAGAAAAACCGCGCTAAAAGTGCAAGAACGAGGGGATAGTTGGTGGTAGTTAGGCTCCAAAAATACGATCTGCATCTTCCAACGACTGTAACTATATCATTGAAATTGTTTAGGAGCAATCATACTTCCAGAGCCAGGAGAGCGATAGTAGGATTGCATTGGGCAAAGTGAACGAATCTGGATGCAGAATCGCCGCCCTGATGAAAGGGCTACCTCAGTCGTTAATTCAACGGCGTTTAACTAGTTGGTTAGATAGTGTGGCTTTGATAGTCTCTGACTGCACAAAGCCTAAGAAAAATATGATGAAGAAGAAGAATAATAATAATAATAATAATAACGGCGTAATCTGGGATATCCATAATCATGACCGATTAGGCCTAAAGAAAAAAGCCTTAAAACAGCGCAAGTAGAAGGAATGGCTGGAGCTCCAAAATGCCATAATCGTTGATTGTCAAGGCATTTCTGTATTATCCTAGACGTGCACAAGTATTTCCCCGAGTAATTCGGCATGCCTTTTGAGTGTGTGGGGGTGCATATAAATGCAGTCGCCCTAGAAGCCTGCTTAATAGTAAAGAAGCGGGGGGACGATGAAATAAGCTCTGGGGTGGAATATGTTTCCACGTATCCGTATCTTGACCGGGATTGTTCGAGGGGCTGCAACTTGCAACTTGCCACCTGAAGGCCAGGCATGATCACATGACCATACAAACATCCCAAACAAAGTCAATTGGCGACAAACGGTCATCAGACAAACACAAGCAAGCCCAGCAGTAAGATACAGCCAACCCCTCAATTGCTACTGCAAAGAGCGCTACACTCTTGTTAGGCTCACTAGCCACTAACGTCTTCCCTGAGTGCCTTTTTCCTCTTTCAAAATGGACATCGACCATTCCAGGAGGAACAAGAAGCCGCGGCTTTTGCTGGAGAGTGAGCGTGCGAAACTGGACGACTTCATAGAGACCATTCACTACTCTGCTCGGTATGCCACTTGCCTTGGATACCTACAGCTCTCCTGTCTGCTAATGCGGAAACAAACTAGATATTCCGACAGCGAATACGAATACCGTCATGTCCAACTCCCGAAGAATATGCTCAAAAAGATACCTGCGGACTATTTTGACACATCGAAGGGAACACTCAAGCTACTCTGGGAGGAGGAATGGAGAGGACTGGGGATCACACAGGTATTATGTTTTCCATAGGGAGTGTCTTTTTCAAAGGGAGATATTGACACTAAATGTTTCTAGAGCTTGGGTTGGGAGCATTATGAAGTGCATGAACCGGAGCCTCATATCCTTCTCTTCAAGTGAGTTATTCCTCCTCGTATTTCTCCTTCGGGAATGTCATGGTCAGTTCCTAAATCTCTTCGTTCCACAGGCGCCCAATGAACTACCAACCACCCGCCAACCAATAATTTATCGGACTTCGTTAACGACATATTCCCTGGCGTTTTGCGTTTGCTTTCCTTTTACGACGAATCCGGTGGGTTCGAAAGTTATCACCGATCAGGTTACGAATTGGAAGACTCGGTTGTCTTCACCAGGTTACAAACATAAAGAATCTCATGGCTGTTTCCATTTCTCTTTTGATACTCCGCTCCCAGTACACTATTTTCTAGAAGCACTCTCGACGCGTACGTTTCCATTTTTGTTGCCAGTTCAGCCAGATCCACTCAGCTAGCCTTGAGAGCTCATCACTGTCCTCCAGTGGTCCTCTTAAACTACATTTTTCTGTAGCCATTCTTCCCACTCCTTAGTTGTGAAGCTACTGCTGATGGACTTTTCTTCGATCCCCTGAATAGCACTTTTTATTAGCATTTCCAACCTCCCACTGGCATGGTTTCTTTAAGAGCTTACGTTGAAAAAGACAGTAGGCGACACATGTACACCAATCACTCTGTTCGCCTGCTCATTGTGCCGTGTTAGCATACCCTGGCTTTGCCAACACTTATACCCAATCAAGGCCTGACCTTTATCAGCAGCTTGAGATCGTTCGTCACGCCGTTTCCTGTATTCAATCCACCGTCAGGGCCGGGCTTGTCGCTCACTGTCAATAACTTAAGCATTTGACTTTCATCGACCCCAACGCTAGCTCCCAGCTTGGCCAGACGTGAATACGTCTCGTTGCGTTTTTCGTTGACGGCGTTCACGTCAAAATACTTGTCTTGTTCCTGGAACAATGCCTCGCTGAATGTCCAGAATTTCTCAGGTGCCAATCTCAAGACGGCAACTCCCGCCTCGTGCGTTAGTGTTGAGGATGGATGCCAAGGTTGAACATGTTGGCGAAATATGACTTGGAGATTGGAAGCGTATTTTTCGTTGATGGTAGGGGTTACTGTCTTGTAGAAGGTTTTGAACAGTTTGGCGGAAAACTATCATATGGCTGTGTCAGTCGCAATGCCTTGGACGCTAGACGGGCGGGGCTTCATACAGGACAGACGTAATCCAAATCTATTTATTTGATGAAATGCTCTTAAGCTGATGTTCCTCTGCATCCGCATTCATACCGTTGGAAGTACTTACAGATTTCGAGAGTATGGAGGGTTCGCGCCTCACCTAGCTTCAAACCCGCAAATTTGGGAGCCAACGCCATGGTACCTGCACAGAAGGTGGACTAGGGCTGTAAGTATCCGCTGAATATATACGAGCCGAAGGAAGTGAGCTGACGGGTAAATTAGAGCTCCAATTGTAATTGGGGGCAAACCTCTAGGAAGAGTGTATGCAAGGGACAAAGCAGCTTAAAGTAAACACGAGCCTGGAACTTGAATGATCACAGGAGCAAGTTCGCAATTAGAAGCACCTCCTAGTAGCGCGAATGTCTAGCATAAAGATTTTTCAAAGTCAATGTCGCCTACAATAATTATATAGCTCTTTCTACCCCTCCCTCCGATCGCCGGCAATGACGACATACTGCCGGCATTGCAAGTTAGTCATCATCACTAGCTTCAAGGTGTGCCGCGTGCGGGGAGCATCTGGACCCTGACGAGCGCTTATTCTTGAACGTGTGGTAGACGGCGGGGAAGGCCGAACTTGGGCTAATCATCAGTCGATCCTCGGAATTTAGGAACAGAGGAAGGCATGAATTATATTTTGACTACGTTGTAGATTTATCAGCTAGGAATAAAACTTCCTACTCTATCGTCGAGTTAGGGCTAACCAGCAGATCGATTCCGCAAATTCTCAACGGTTTTATGCTCTGTGCATCTTTCACAGCGCCATAAGCCGGGAACCCGTGGAAAACTTATAATTGTTTGGAAACGGGACAATTATATTTCTTGCACTATATAGCACTGGAACTGCTAGGAGATCCACTGAGACGGCTCATAATTATTGTGCAAATCATGCTGCAAAACTTAGTCGAATTCCTTATTAACTGGACTACGGCATAATCAATAGACTGTAGCCTACCCAATAGGAGAGAACAAGGTACCCCTATTGTTTAAAAGTTTAGAACTGTTGGACTTGATTCTAGTCGCTACAAGCGACTGCCTATTGAGAATGTATAAAGTAGAAGAGCCACTATCTATGCAACATACAAAACGACTGCTTCAAAGCACAAGCTCATCCACACAAAATATTTTGACGCAAAAAGAACGCTGTCAAGAATGTCTCTATAAAAGGGGAGAATGCGAAAAAAAAAAAACAAAAACAAAGCCTTGACCGACCATTTCGAAAAAAAACGCCATTGCCAATGATTGGGTATTCGAACGCAAAATAAAGAAGAAAAGCGAAACTACCAATGTTTCGATTTTTAGCTGACACTCACGTGTATGGTAATACAGATGCTATCGCCCACCAAGAGGACGCGTCGAGAGAGGGTCGACTGATCGAATTGAATAGCCCACATTTACCCATTGTTTGTTTGTCAGGTCATATTGGCCTTTCACGTGAACCTCGCACGTTGCTAACGGACCTCTCAGGGTAATTATGCCTGTGATAGGAAACGCTCCCCTTGGAGGCGTCTGTCTGGCCGAGAACTTCGTACTAAGATCGAAAGTGAAGGCAGTCATGGCTAGTATAACATCGGCATCAATAGTGGGCGTGGGGTCAACTAGGTCCTTAGGGAACGAAAGTCGCCATGAAGGCTGCGCCTTGGGAGGTTCGTTGGGGTTGGCCTGGTTGCCACTTGCAGCAGTAATGCCTGTGGCTTTACCCGAATCTGGTTGCCCAACAAGGTGGGCGGGATGACTGATACCATCAGACGACTTTTCCGGAAGTTCTGATGAGTCGAAGCCGAAATATCTCATTATCCTTGCAGCTTTGCATATCCCAAAAAGTGCTGTCGCTTTTAGCAATGCGTTAGCGGCTAGTTTAGTTTGAAACGTATTGCTCAGCCTATCTCCTTCCTCGGTAGGTATCTTTCGTGCTGTCCATGAGATGTAGTTGTCCCCAAATTCCAAACTACGTTGATGTTATTAGGACTGATCAAACTTGAACAAATGGCGTCGAAGGGGCTTACCCTGAACGAATATATTGCGGCGGCGCTCGATTCGGAAATTCATGACCCATTAACGCAGTAGTCACCTTGAACGGTGTGCCAACCTCCTCAATAACAACGGGGTTTTGCGTTAACGTCGAATGGATGGAGGTCAGGAGCTCCCCTGCTACGGTCAGCTATCCTCCATATGCGGAATGAAGAGGTATGGGTTCGGGTTCGACGCAACGTACTTTTCAGCGCAGGTATACGCTTAGGATCACTCGCCACCTTTCTGAACAGCTTCCATTCGGGATCACTCCCAACATAAAGCTGGCCAGGGATACGACGGGGGAACCCAAGGGGCAAAAACCAAGCATCTTCGCGGTCGTTTTCTTCTGGGACGGCGTTGTCACTCCCCTCCAGCTCCTGAACCTCATCATCGGCCGGTAGCTCAAGATCTAATAGTACTGGTAGAGATATCCGCGACCAAATGACCACCGCCAGGCCACAGATCATGCATCTTGTCAAAAACTTTCTATGTAACTGGTCAGCCCATGCGACAAGGCAGGAGGAGCATAGGATTCGAACCCTGTCCGTGGAGGCGACTGAAATCTGACGCGTCGAACATCAACGAGGCCATGATGATCGCCCAGAGGTCGCCGAATAGAATGGAACGAACGAAAATGATGGGGCAGGGCGGCCCGCCTGAGACTCTGAAGCATTTGGGTGCAGGTTTATTTCCGACTTTGCATAATGGAAAAACGGAGATGCGAAAGACGAAGAGCGTAGAGTGAGGGTATCAGTTCGCGGCCCGTATTATCGAACAGAACCATCGAAGTGTAGCTAAAGTGAGATAGAGCGGACGAAGGGATGCGTTTGTTCTGGCGGGAGAGTTCAACAAAGGCAGCGCAGATATTTGGAGATGCTCATTGATGAGATATCGCAAAGGAAGGAAGATTCCAGCCAAGGGCGCTGCACGTGATTTGCGTCATCTGAGCCTCTCGTCGGCGGTATCAAGGTATGTATCCAACTCCATACTCTCTCACAGCCCTCGCCGCAACAACGTCCATGCCGGACGCAACCTGTTACTCTCCTAATTATCAAATTACGGAACCTTTAGTTTGGCTAGAGTGGTGGTCTGCTTCATCCTTGGCAAACCATATTGTTTCCTAATTTCCTGTCCGCCCTAGTTACGCCGCTGCCATGAAGAACTTACTCCCCCTGCTAACAGTACCATTAAGCGTACTTGCAGCGTCGCCCTCCCACGAAGCCAATATCTTTACCTTTGACCCAGAGCAGTCGCGGCTCTCTCTCCTTAATACAGAGGCAAAGCGAGATGGAGCAAGACTTTTATTAGCGCAGAGATTAGGAGTCTCGGAAGGACTGGAGTTGGGCAAGCTGGATGAAAACGACATTGCCGTCCTCCGTGATTTTGGCGGAGGACAATCACATCTCTTGGGTTCCCATCCATCGGGTGATGATGTGTCGAGACTCTTGCTGGTGTGGGAGAGCTCTGATATAAAGGGTAAGTTCTGATCAATCTGTCCTGGTATATAATAATACCCTAACCGCTTTGGATCATAGCCACACCCCTCGCGGAGCTTTCCACCAACAATATCGCAGTCCCTGATGTACCGACTGATTTCTTCGGTGACGCGTTCTATGATGAACTTATGCCGGTTTCGAACGGAGGATCCAAACCTCGGCCCTGTTCGTATTCTTTAGCTGTGGACTCCACACCATGGGCGGATTTGGTGATATCAGTGCCGGTATGGATTCAGCGATCTGGATGCTGAGGCTTTAGGCCATTGTGACGATTGCTAATGATGAGGAAGAATGCCGTCCAATGTCCATCCAACGAGGACATTTTCCCCTGGACAGCGGATACTTTGCCCGAGAAGGATGTATTGGTGGATTTCATATCCCGCGGTGTCACATCCTGGCTCGGACGACGCGTACGAGCCATTTTGCGATTCAAACCAGAAGTATGTATATCCCTCTACTATTCAACTTTGAAAATAAGGCTAGTTGGTAGCTTGGTAGCTAACTTGTTGGAATAGCCCAAGTCGAATCCCGCAATCGACCACGCCATCATTTCAGTTATATTCGAAAAACTTCAAGCTCTTGCAGATGATTCCACCCAACAAACTACAGCGCTCATCCTACCCCGCGGCATGTCGAACGGTTCTGGAAATAAATTCAAATCGCATCAGCAAGAAAAACGAAATAAGCGAGAGGAGCGGATTCTTTCTCAAGCTCCACCAAAGAAGCCCGAGACCGCGCCTAACAGTCCCGTTAGTCGACTAGTCGATACTCCTTCGACATTAATGCCAGTCTGCCACGCTTCCAATTCGTCTTGCACCGAAGCGACCAACAATTGTTCTGGCCATGGTTCCTGCTACCGTAAATACGGCTCCAAGGAAGGCGGAGCCGGAGAGTGCTATGCTTGCAAATGCAGTCGGACTGTGGTACGAACCAATGACGATGGAACAGTTAAGACAGTCCAATGGGGCGGGCCTGCATGCCAGAAAGCGGACATCAGTACCCCTTTCTTCATGATTGCTAGCTTTACAATCCTACTAGTTATGGCGGTGACCTGGGGTATCTCACTTCTGTTTAGCATTGGACAAGAAGACCTTCCAAGTGTGCTCGGTGCAGGTGTCGCTTCTACCAGGGCCCAAAAATGAATGAGGTATTATAAGCAGCCTTTTCTCTCTGTTTGTATCTATTTAATCTAGTGCTTCATCTTTTTTTCTTTTTTTTTTCTTTGCTACGGCTTTTCCGAACCCCAGGTGCCTTGTTGTTTTCTTGGTTTTTCATTTTGCGAAGCTATGATATGGTGCAGGACTTTTATCCTTTTGTACTTCTAATGGTCTATTATGCGTCGGAGTATAGACTTACTGTTAGCTGTTTGATGTCGACTGCTGTCCTCGGATGTATGTATGCTAGAGCAAGGACGCTGCATTTCCAACAGCGCATGTTGCCTACCAAAGCTTTGAAAGCTTTTTGGGCGGAAGGAGTTTGTGAGGTTATTTAAACCGCGGACGAGATTTGGTTTACATGGCGGTATTTATACTCTCTTCTTACCCAGATCTCTGGTGTCACAAATATCAACAGCTTAAATTGATAAAGGGAAACAAAAAACTCACACTATGCCCATTTCATAGATACCGGGAACTAGCAACGAAATACTATATAGAGGAGGTTTGGACAAAAAAAAAGGTAGAGAGATAGCGAAAGACCACCAAACAACTTTCTTCCAGAACACCTCTGGAATCCGATATATACCGCGATTTAAAAAGATAAAAAACCCCGCCATGTGTAATCCGACTGCCTGAGCCAATAAAACCAGCAAAAATAAATTCCAATATAAAAAGAAATGCCAGACTCCCTACCCTGTTGAAGACATTCAGCGAAACGCCATATGAGTGCAAATAAAAGAAATTAAATCAAAAACACCCAGCGCCGTGCCAAGAACCAAGACAGAAAAGTAGAGAGAAAAGTAATTGTCGGGAAGAGTGGCGGAGATTGATGATGGGGGTAAAGAGGATGTCGTAATTACCCAAATCATGCATGATACAACGTTGTGGAAAGGAAGAGGAAAAGGGAAGCAAATGGAATGCTTGCGGGGCGGGATGTGTGGTACATCCACACAAAAGGTAAGGGGCGAAGTATGATACAAAGGGAGTTATCGTGAACTCGTTTGGATCAGGAAAGAGATTGCCTTGGAAAGTCGTTCAGATATAGTAGGTGGCATGATGCTTTTATATGTGCATTGTGATGGCCACTTGTCTTGCAGGAAATGCGGTATAAGTGCGTGGGGAAACTCAAGAGGATCCAGACTCGAGCTGCCTCGGAGTAGGACTACCCTGGGTTGTAGTAGAAGATGGTCGATTTCGTCCGTTGAAAAGGTTGAATCGTGGAAGAGATGGCTGTGGCATTCTAATGGTTGGGAGTCGTGCTCTCCAAGATCCAGGCTCATTGCCATTGGTCCCTTCATTATTCCGATTTGTCCGCACAGCTTGCGGGCGACGGTTTGATCTGTGATCATGGGCCATCGTCCGAGAGCCATTTTGCTCCTGCGGATGGGCGACAGCAACAAAACGTCCTGGTAATAGCAAGCGGGATGTGAATGTACGATTCCTAAGGTATGCAGCATTGGGGGGAGCTGGGCCATTGCTATTGGCGGCGCGTCTATTAACCCCCGCCTGGTGGGCTCCATCCTGCCCCTCTGGCCGTGCTTTCGGGACATAGTAATCTGCTTTGCAAAGCGGGCAGCATGCTCGCCGACTGGTGAGCCAGGGGTCCAGACACGAAGCATGGAAGGCGTGACCACAAGCCAGGCCACGAACGTCATCATCATCTTCGATAATATCCAGACAAATGGCACAAGAGTCTCCCGGGTTACCAAGAAGTTCTGTAGGGATGGCAGTTCGGATATGGTCGTAACCGTCATCATCATCATCCACGGGACTAGTGGGATCTTGAGTAGTTGCAATAGTGGGTAATTGTTTAGAGTCGTCGTTTGCGGTGTTTTCTGTCCTCGCAGCCGTAGGCTTCTCGACGGGCTCAGTTTTGCCATCAGTGGGTGTTTGATCATTTTTGTGCGTAGCAGTTGATTGCTCTGCTTCCGGCGCATCACTTGACGACTGGGGGTTAATAGTACGAGTAGGTGAAGCCGGTGGGCTTATGGCTCCAGATGCGGAGACCGCAATTGTTGCATCTTCATTTTTCAGGCTTTGAGGGCGACTTTCGGGACTCTGAATGCCCCCAGCGGTTGGGAGCCCCTGATCGGCGCGCGTGGCCCGCCATGCCTTGTACTTGACGAGGGGAAAGCGATCATTGACCTCATCCATGGTCATTAGTTTCTTTTCTCTTCTCCTTCGGTGTGGCCGGGGCACATTCGCCAAATCAATGGCCTCGGCGGCTTCTTCATTTCGAGCTTGTCTATTTCGTTGATTGTACCGAAAGCAGTATTTAACGCCAACGATGATCCTATACAGTTATGAGTTCGCTGAAACGCCACGGGATCAAGTAGCCCTCTATATTATGAGCCGAGCGCATCAGAAGACTGAAACTCACCAAAGATTCGTGAACACTACACCAAAGCCTAAAGCGACAAAGAACAGCAATGGGGAGTTTGCTGGGCTGCCGCCTTGATTTGCTGCTGTCGTCGTCGCAGCAGCTGCCGCAGCAGTCGCTGTACTTGGAGGCATGGCAGCGGTTGCGTATGAGACAGGAAAACAATAGGCGGCTGGAGAAGAACGATATGGTTCGAAATCCCGTTCGCAATTAGTGGCCAGGAATCTGAACGAGAGCGCACACAGTAATCCCTAGCAGCCCAAGCATTCCTCCCAGTACAAAACCACGAGCTTAAGTATAGAATCAAACTGTACTGCGCGAACTAAACCCGAGAAGGGAGCTAAAGCAGTGGTCGACGGTGCCAGCCGCGCTGAATCGAGACAGATCCGGATGGAAAGTGACGGATGTAGTTGATTGTATCCCCCAGCTTCGATGTAGTAATAAGAAAGTATGTAGAGGGTTGAAAGGGCAACGATTCTGATCTCAGAGGCGGCGGGATCAACACATCAGCAAGTGTGATGTGGCTGGCCAGTGCGGATACGAACGAGGCTGGTAGGGGTACGTAAGAGCGAGAGTGAATATACCAACGTACCCCCCTTTATGGTAGAGGCCAGGACGAAAGGACGCAGTGCACGTAGGATGGAGTTGAGTTGAGATAAGAACGGTATGCCATAGAGAGGAGATGGGGTCGATTGGGATGAGGAAGCGGGCGATTCGAGAGCAGCAGGAATTGGATGGATGGTGATGATGATGGGATGATTATTGATGATTGATGATGGAAAGCGGAGGTGGAGAAAACGCTGGCATGGTGGGCTGCACTAGTACGCAGTACTAATACACTTACCTAAGCAGCATTTGATGCCACTCAAAGTTTTGATTGCAGGCCAATGCTGGTCATCCATGCTCTCCTCTTATTACTTAACCGCTGCTCGTTGAATTAACGAGTGGCCAATTCTCACACAGAATGGAACGGCCCTGTTGCAGCCCATGGATGGTCATGTTTCATCACTGCATCCTGCAGGGTTGAGGCTTTTCAATCAACACTAATAGCGGGCTACACTTTGAATAACACTTTCTACTCTGTGGACACAGCTCGTGGAGCCCAGAATTGCTGTTGGTGGCTGACCTTCTCTTCAATCATTGAATTACTGAGTCGCCAAGGCTATATCCTTGTCAAGATTCTGTCACAATGCCACTAGCCACCACACACATGAGATATACTCCTCTTGTAGATCAGGTTGGGTGCATCTATGTAGCAGATGTATGCTCTTATTCACATGCAGCATGAGGATTGGAAGTGCATCATGCAGTGCTGGATATGTGTTGTACATCATCTAACATTGGCTATTTCTCCATGTTCAAATTTCCTATTTATCATAGAATCAAGATACCTCTACTCTGTATAGTCTGAAACATGTGCTGCTTTTACTTCAAAATCTCATCTAAACTTCCATCTTTCACACATAACATCAGCTACTTCTACTTCTAATATACTACAAGGTGGCTAATATCCTGCTGTTCAGAATATATAAATTTACTCTCTTCTACTGCTTCTATAAATTGTGTTTAGTATTTCTGGTATTGATCAGTTCCCTTACCTTGTGGTACCTGTACTACACTTGTTAACATGTATAAACAGCCACTGTACATTCATGTGTGTTGAGGCTCATGGTCATCTTGCTGCTAATGTTGCTGAACACTTCTGAGTCTATGCTGACAAATTGCATCCAGGTCCTCTTGTATCCTTTTAGTTTTTGAACTGCTCTTTCATCTACAACCTTCCAACCACTTCAACCTGCAAACAGTAACTGTTCAGGTCTAGACTCACCCAGAATCTGACACTCGGATAATAAAGAAAATCAGCTGTTCATTTATACAACCAAATTTAGCCTCTATCTTTCTTAACATGATATCTCACCATTCTTAATCCTCCCCTTTTTGCTACTGACTCTAAACTTAGAGGTTATGTTTTGGGAGGGAATAGGTGGAATGGACGAAAGAGAATGCTAGGATTTCTTTCTTTCTTTCTTTCTCTTTCGCATTTTAAGGTTTTTCTTCTCTCCTTTATTGTATGTGGTCCGCGAGATTGTGTAGCTGTGATCTTAGAGCTAGATTTCAGAAAGGTTTAGAAAGAAAGCAACTCCTTATCTCCCCACTGCTTCCTTTTCGTATGGCTGAGTGATTTCTATTCTTGAGCTAGACATCTGGAGTAAACAGTAAATTCCATTGCTCAAATCATTAAACTGATTCGATTTGTACTGCGGTATTTCTCCATTTAAACATGAAGAATAGCATCTGTAAACCGTGCCTCGTGTGCCTGACGTTCTGGAGACGGCTGGACGCAGGGCGAGAAGTTGGAAACCGCTAGTTTTATTTTATAAAACACGTCTTTCCCACCACCAAAGTAATCATCGCTTTTTGCAATGCGTCACTCACAAAACTAAACCACAGCCAGGGGCCTAGCTGAAAAAGAAGAAGCACTCAAGTTCGAGGGGACGAAATTTACATCTCCCCGCACTGCGCAATCACCACGTCCTGATTCGGCTTGTCTCTTGTAGTCCGCGTGTTTTCGATCATGCGAACAACATCCATGCCGTCGATAACCCGCCCAAAGACAACGTGCTTGTTGTTCAAAAACGGAGTGGCAGTTGTCGTTACGAAGAATTGGGAACCATTGGTATTGGGACCAGAGTTCT
Source organism: Polytolypa hystricis UAMH7299 (assembly GCA_002573605.1). Classification (NCBI taxonomy): domain Eukaryota; kingdom Fungi; phylum Ascomycota; class Eurotiomycetes; order Onygenales; genus Polytolypa; species Polytolypa hystricis. Next base: position 19,513 of record PDNA01000216.1, on the reverse strand, counting down.
GGAGAAGGCATCAGTATACGCAAAACCAGTTTTGCCAATTAGACCACTTTCTCCGCGCAAATGATGCGGCGGGGGAATTGGGGCCAAAGGGGGAAGAGAGGAGAGCAATAACAACTTACAGCCATGCTTAATATTCCAGGCCCATCGTGCGTGAGGTTGAAATTTTCATCAGCGAACTTCGTAGTGCCGTATATGCATGTGCTTCCAGTTCCGTCGCCATTGATAAAATCACCACCTTGGATCATAAAGTCCTTGATCTATACATCCAATGCCAGTCAGCAAATAGCCCAGCAGACTTGGTCATAAAAGTGCAAAGGAAGATGTTCCGGCAATCTGTAATAGTCGAGGGAGAGTCCAATACGTACCACACGGTGGAATTTACTGCCCTTGTAGCCCTGCGGCCGGCCCTGGGGATTTTTGGTCTCCCCTGTACAGAACTGACGGAAGTTCTCTGCTGTCCGAGGAGTGACGTCTGCAAACAGCTCTATCTTTATTCGACCAAGCGGTTCTCCTATGGACAGGGTGATGTAAATGGATCACGGTCAGCCAAGTGTTTTTTTCATGTGAGTATTAGCAAGGCTTGATTGGGTCTCTTGAAATAAATATTCCACATGATAGAGACATAAAAAGAGTAGCTACATAAAGCACAAGTGGGTATTTCAATGTGTATGCTGGATTTCATCATGCATTGAGAGAACAAGCAGCATAACTTGTCAAGGGGAAGCAACAGGAGCCGGTGGGTTGCACTGCTCAATGCGCTCCGTTGAAACATCCGTCCGACAGCTGCCCACTACAACAATAAGCTCTTCAGCCGATGTGAGGCCAATGGTCCCGGTGGTTCCACTTTGGTCCTAGGAAACGATATGCTTTTGGAATAGAAAGAGCCCTAGTGCTCTTTGTAAAGCACCGGGCTTGCAACAAAGGTAATTAAAGAACGAACATACCTCCGAGTGTCATATCGAAGAAAACCACTGGATTAGTCGAGTTTCGAGGAGCGGAAGCCATTGTGGGGTATTTGAGGGAGGAAATAGTTCAGTCCAAAGTAATTGAGCACTTGGAGGTTGTTCGTTGGTAACTTTGTAGGATATGACCGCAGTTTTACAAGAATCCAGAAAATGACTGGAGAAAATGACCATGACACAGGATGGAACCATATAGAATGCAACAAACAAAACCAAACAACTGCACTAAATTATAATATTGCTTAGAATAATGAAACATACACTCCCCTCTACATAGCAGGTTATTTGTACATAGGCTTGAATAGCAGATAGGGTGACAGCATTGCCTACAGATATCTCTTATACATTAGTTCCTAGGTATACTGTATCATGGGGAATTACCTCATCGAGTTTAGCTTCATCCCAATTGAATTTAGTGCAATATCACTGCTTTCTCAAACTATATAAATAAACCCCTCCTCCTGCCACTCCAATACATCTCCTCTATCATCCTTATTCTACACTTTGTCTCCTTGTTAATAGAAATAAAACGTTAGGAATCAGGGGTAGATAGACAAATAGTTAATGAGAGACTTGAGTTTGACATTTTAACTATTTCATCAACAACTTGTACCACAAACACTCCACACACCAACTCACTCCCCAAATCAAGACATGATTGAGATGACTATTTCCCACATTTCCCACAGTTGAGCTATGTACATATGAATGCAATGCTTGCTAGGAGGGGCAATGCTGGTGGGAAAAGCTTTTAACAACTTCCATAGGAGCACGATCCATTAGAATGGCAGCAAGTGAGTTTCCCATTATTACAGCTACAGCGCTTTGCAAGGATTTTCGCTTCAGGTTCAGGGTTTGCCTCAGGGACTGGCGCAGGGACTGGCGCATGTTCGGCTGCCGGTGCAGCAACGGCGAGGGCGACAAAGAAAGCCGCAACAATGGCAATGAGCTTCATGTTTGTAGTGGGGTTTGAGTTTTAAAGACTGTAGCAGAGAGATGGATGTGAAATGTGGAAATTCTCCTTGAACTTTAGGGGTCAGGGGGGAAGACATACCCTAGATTGTCTGAGTGGATTGTGTAGAAGAATTTGTTTTGCAGGAGTAGACTTGATTGCTTGATCTACAAGCTCAGCAGTTTCTATGGAGGAACTGAGAAGCTATTTATACCCCTCTTGGATTGTAATCAATGAAGCCCCTCAATAACTAGGAATACATTGCAAACCCAATGGTTTCTGCAGATATTAAACTGCAGCGGAGGATCGGTCCGTCTTATGTAAGAGAAACAGGCAAGATTGAAGGTATACAGTCTTGGGTGTCAGAGTGAGAAGCTCAGTTTGACTCTGCAATTGAGCGGTCAAACATGCATGTAACCAACAGACAGGGAAAATTAAAGGTCAGAGACAAAAAGCTGTTTGCTTTGGATAGAATACCACAGGGTACAAACTGCATACTGACTGCAGGGGTATAGGATAAGAGAGGTATATTTTTGTCTAGACTGACAATCCTTGGAGCTGCCCCCATTGCGCCTACTTTGTAGAGGCAAGAGAGTACATTCTAATCAAGAAATTCATACCCAGCTGTTACAGCACCTGCAACTGGCTGAGAGAGATAAAAACAAAAATCTTCTCTCTATCAAGCTTCTTTCCCTACAGTAGGAATATTCTATCTCAAAAATTATAGAAGCAAGGGAACAGTGTTCTTGCTAGTTCTGTAGATACCATCCTGTGGTTTATAAAACAGCCACAAAGAAACATGTGTTGGGCTTGGAGTCTGGACAGTAAAACCAGTCTGGGGGAACCTGTGAGCATTGAGGTCAGGGTAAAGTTGGGCTGTGGCAACCGATTGGGTTTGGCTCAGCGGCTGGCAGTGCTACTAGCCCAATTTGAGCTTCCCGCAGCGTACTTAAATCTCACCTCTCTCCTCCTTGACGTATTCAATGTATCATCCAGCACTCTAAGCCAATCACTGACTTTGAGAAGTGAGGAATGCATACCCCTGGGCTCAGACCATATCACTCCTAAGGTCGCGGCTTTCCCGGGTCACACTTTGGAGAAAACCAGGCATTATTCCCTGGAACAGAATCTAGTCTCTCGGCAATACAATGGAGTCCATATATTAAACAGGGCGGAGTCACGCTCACCTGTGCTGGGTCATGCCAACTGCCTGTTTACCAGATGTTGATTATTAGCCGGCGGTTCAATTGGGCGGGCTCTGATCGGAAAATTAACAAAATATGAGGCTTTTACATGAAGATATGTCTGTGTTAGAGATCTATAGCCGTTATAATCGCCGGGTTTAGCCAGGCAAATTAGAATTTGTGGGGGGCGGGAGGAACGCTAGGGCGCATCGATGGCTTTTTCCGTTTCGCGGGGAAAAACAGACGTATAGCACTGAATCAGACTGCGCCACATGTCACCGGACTACCCTGTCGTCGAGGGTTCAGGGACTGTGAATGTTTTCTACCCCTCTCTCTTCCCGAGCCCTGCCACCCGCAGGAATCTTGGTCCTTGCTTGAGACTATCATACAGTGTGTTGCATTTTGCCGAGGTTGTCTGCTGAGACTGCACACAGCCTGCACTGCAGCACAGGGTCACTAATATCAATCAGACCTACTGCAGGGGCCCTGCAGGCAGAAGTTTGTCTATAGTGGATTCTGAGAGTGACTCGCCACCCCTTTTGATAGCGAGTAAGGTTAATTGACAAGTAGGCTAACTAGAATATAGCATGGGTTACGCTGTATGTAAATTGCTATCAGAGAGATGCACACAAAACGCCCCCACATCAAGATGAAGATGAAGATGAAATGAAGAAGACGACTATAGCTTGAACTTGCTCAAGTACTCGGTGGCAGCTTTGACAGCCTCGTCGACTTTGCTGGCATCTGTTCCATTACCAATGGAAACTGGCGCTTTGCCACCAGCTCTTCCGCCAACGACACCAGCAACAACACCTGCCCAGTCGCTTGCAGCTCCGCCTTGCTGGATCAAATCCTATTGAGAGTAGAACGTTAGTTAGTAAATTTTGTAAAACCGGGATGGGATGGGAATAGCCTTGGCTATATATCTTACCTCGGAAACATAGCACCCGTGAATGACTTTTCCTTCGCTTTCATCCCCAGCGAAGAAATACACCGACTTGCTTGGCAACTTCGCCTTAACATGGTTTAGAGACTCGCTGACGGCCTTTGTGTTCGCGGATACTGGCAGCTGGAGCACTAGATATGGATTATCCTTCGTCTCAGGATCTTGGAAATATGCACTGACTGCCTCGACAGCCTTCTTCGACTCAAGTTTCTGTTGTGCTTTCTGTCCGTCCAGAAGTTGCTTGTGGATCTTGGCAAAGAGGTCGCGGAACTTGGCCTTTTCGACCGCAGAGATCGTCAATTGGTTAAGATCGACCTGGATAATCTTGGATTCCTGTTCCTTCTTAGGGCCGATTTCCATTTTCTCGAATCGTGCAAGTCGTTCGCCAAACTCCTTTGCAATGCGCTGGACTTCGTGGGCATCCTCGCCTGTCACAGCAACAATACGTCGAATTCCCTTAGCAATGCCGCTTTCTTCCAAAATGACGAGATCTTTGATGTCACCAGTCTTTTGGACGTGTGTGCCACCGCAAAATTCTATGCTTATTTCCTTCCATCTAGGGTCTTCCACATTCTGCAAGATTTCTTCTAATTCCACACCCACTGAGACAACGCGAACTGGATCAGGGTAAGTCTCGCCGAAAACAGCACGGACGCCGCTAATCTCGCGGGCCACAGACAGGGGGACATCCTTGGCGTAAACAGCGCAGTTCTGGCGGATATACTCGGTGGACTTCCTTTCTATTCTCTCAAGCTGTTCGTCCGTAACTCCGGACTTGTGGGAGAAATCAAACCTAAGCTTTTCTGCTGCAACGAGGGATCCCTTTTGCTCGATGCCATCGCCGAGAACTTCACGCAGAGCGAAGTTAAGAATGTGGGTTCCGGTGTGGTTGTTACGGATTGGCCATCTTCGGAGCTCGTCGTACTCAGAAATGACCGAGTCACCAACAGATAGAGTACCGTATTTCATAGAACCAGTATGTAGCACATACCCGGCGTATACTTGGACATCTTGAACGTCAAGCTCTGCTTTACCATCAATGATGATTTTTCCGGTATCGTGTTCCTGGCCACCTTGTTCGGCATAGAAGTTGGTGCGGTCAAGGAGCACACCAATTTGCTTGCCCTCAGGGATTTTCTCGGTAGAAGAGACAAATTCCTTTGCATCAAAGATAGCCTTGATTTGAGCAGTGATGTTTCCAATTCCGAACTTAGCTTCGTCATCTGTCTTAGGAACACTCTCCATCTTCTCAAGATTTGAGATATCATGGACGCTAAGCTTAACCGTTTCCGTTGCGATCTTGGCCTGGCCTTTGCTAGCCTCTTTAGCCTTCAGCCGCGCCTCTTCAAATTCGTTGTTGTCAATCTTGAGACCCCGCTCCTCAGCCATAATTTGTGTTAGATCCACGGGGAACCCGAACGTGTCATAAAGCCTCCAAACGTCAGCACCATGTAGTTTGTTCGAATTACGCTGCTTAGCCTGCTCAGCATAATTTTCAAACTGGCGCTCTCCACGATCCAGTGTCTTTGAAAACGAAATCTCTTCCTCATCCAATATCTCCATGACATCCGCCTGCTTCCGCTTGATCTCAGGAAACATGTCACCCATCTGTTCAACTAGGGTGGGCACGATCTTGGAGAAGAAGCTGCCGATTTCTACCTGGAAATATTTACGGGCATATCGAGCACCTCGTCGCAGAACTCGGCGAACAACATAACCGCGACCCTCATTGTTCGGGGTAGCGCCATCCGAAATGGCAAATGTGAGTGTTCTGACATGATCTGCAACGACTCTGTAGGCAGTGTCGACTCCATCTGCATCTTCGGCACCAAATTTTCCTGCGTATGGTCGAGCACCTGTAATATCTCTAATCGCGCCGAAGAGAGGAGTGAAAACGTCTGTGTCGTAGTTCGATCTCTTGTCCTGCAGCACCGACACAAGTCTCTCGAAACCCAGTCCGGTGTCGACGTGTTTGCTTGGAAGTGGAAGCAGAGTCTTATCTGCTTCGCGGTTATATTGGATAAAAACGTTATTCCAGATTTCAAGCACGTCGGGATCGTCTTGGTTGACGAGGTGAGCAGCATTTCGACCGCCTATCCTGTCGTAATGGATCTCGCTGCAGGGACCGCATGGACCTTGGTCACCCATCTCCCAGAAGTTATCCTTCATGTTGCCCGGGAGGATGTGATCCTCTGCAACGCCACACGACAGCCAAAGGTTCTTTGCCTCCAAATCGGGTTCGATGCCAGCATCCGGATTCCCTTCGAAGTATGATACGTACAGCCGATCGGGGTCCAAACCGTAAACTTTCGTGAGAAGCTCCCAGGAGTATCGGATAGCCTCAGTCTTGAAGTAGTCACCAAAACTCCAGTTTCCCAACATCTCAAAGAATGTCTATAGCGTGTATACATTAGCCTCTCTGTCCCGCTTCCCTGAGATATGGTGGACACTTACGTGGTGGTAGCTGTCTTTGCCAACATCGTCGAGATCCTGTAAAAAGTCAGTAGGCCTTCGAGCGAACATTGGCCCGTCGATGTACGTACGTTGTGCTTTCCGCCAGCTCGTATACACTATTTTGCGCATTAGTCTCTTGTCTGCAGAAGCTTCTTTGCAGTAGCGGCAGGCATAGATTACCTTCTGAGTGTTATGCGCACGCTTCAGTTGCGCGAAGTCAGAGTTAGGATCGATAGTCCCCAGAAATATAGATTTATACTGGTTCATGCCAGCATTTGCGAAGAGGAGGGTAGGGTCCGACAGGGGAACGACGGAGGAGGAGGGAACTGGAAGCACCTGAGGTTAGCAAGAGTGCGCGGAAGTGAGGGGTTAAAAAGGAGGGGAAAATGCCCACTGACCGAATGTATGGCCATTGTCCTTGAAGTAATCTAAAAAGGTGTTTCGGACACGCAGAGCAGGCCACTCTGGCGCGTGTTGCTGAGCAGTCGAAGCCATTCTGAGCACTTGGTGGGCGAGGGGCAGACGCGGAATGAATTTGCAGCGGTGGATGGCGGGGAACAAAAATGTTTTTGGGATTGACCTTGATGGCAGCGCCTGATGAGTCAAACCCAATCCCCAAGCTACCACCGATTGCCTGGCTCGCATCCAGCGCAATTAATTTGTCCTGCCGACAAAGGAATCGCTCCTTTCTGTACTCGGCTTCGCACCACTGGCCAAATCAGAAGAGTGGATTGACTGCGCGCCTGGGATTTGGGACCTTCTGGAGAGTTGGTTTTTTTCTGCTCTGTTGGTGGTTGTGGATGGCTCCAGCGCGCGTGGGTGCAGAAGTTTGTGGCAAGAAACGTCCCGCCGAGGACGAGCTCGAAGGAGATCAGCCACTAACCAAGAAGTTTGGACGACTGCAAATTGGTATTAACCAACTCGTTTCTAGGCTCTACAGTGTTTATCTATGCTCAGTTACTCAATTCTTCTTTTCTCTGGCAGGTCCACACGAGAAGGCCAGCTCCGATGAGCGCCAGGCCACGGCGACACGTCCGAGCGCCCGCCAGGGTAGCTCGTACACCAACGACTCAATGCAGTTGGACGACACGAAGCATACGGTTTACATACACGACCTAGATCGCGAACTCGCCGAAATAGAGGCACAGGAAGAAAATCGTGTTGCGTTTTTGCCGGACATCGAGAAGCGGCTAATGGCGCTTCCAAAGTCGGTCCTCAAGAGCAAACCGCCAGTCATGAACGAACTCGTGCTGTACCGCATTCCGTCGTCTTTAAGCCTTCCCGAGGAACAAGATAGTGTTAGGAAAGCCATCATTGAGTCAAGGGCTCGGGAGAGAGAAAAAATAAAAGCTGCGAGAGATGCTGAGTCCAAAGCCCAAGACGACGGAAGCGCGAAAGCTTCTTCTGCGCCAGTGGAATCGATGACTGCGACAGATAACGATATCGATGTCATGGAAATAGATTGAGCTACCCGATATGAGCTGTTGTGGCGCATGAAGCGCGAGGGCTACAAGAAGAACCATGCGTCCAGGCTATTAAGGAATATACATGAAGTCATATCGATAATGGCGTTGCACCATTGCTGCGATGTGAGCAAATACAGATTGTGATAGCAGTTCACGGGGTTAGGAACCAGCGACCTATCATCCAGGCGCGCTCCTTGTACCTTTTAAGAGAGGATTGAATCACTGAAAGAGGCTGGGGAGCAGCCACGTTAGCTTTCAGATTGACCACGAGGTACCTCACTGCGACAGACCCTGAATACGAGGCGTATTGGTATAAGAGTCTAAGTAGATATTCTCACAAGAGGACCTTTTTGGAGTATAGAATAAGCATCGATAATATTGAAAGTCGATACCAAGACATGGCTCTCCATAGCATTATGAACTAAGAAACAGCCTTATCAAACGCAGTAATGATGTAGGAGATTCTTGTGTCCTTTTCGAGGCTCAGCCACCTACTAATATCTTGGTTTTAATATGTAAGGACGCAGTGGACAAAGAGGAAGAGTTGCAAAGCCATTGAAACATAGGGATTGTTTTGGGTATTATTTATCACCCCTATCATCCCCTTTATTTTTTCATTGGCATAATTGATATCTGCAATTCTCAACCTTATGATTTAAACAATCCTGACTTTGTGAAGCAGAATAGCTAGTTAGTTAGTCTACAGCCACAAAAAGCCCAAAAAAACATACAACAGCCAGGATTTGCTGGTGGTCACCCACCCAACTACTAGCCGGCCGGCGAGTGGCTTAAGTACAGCTGAGCGGACGGGAAGCCCTGTTTTCCACTCCCTATGGTCGTATGTGCTTGTTTCTTCTAGTGAAGAGATGATGAAGTGGGCATGCGGAAGGAAGGAGACAAGAGTGGTGGGCCAAATCGGTGCTGAGATACAACCGCTAGATTATCCCCGCCACGCGAGCTTCCGCCCGATGCCAAGCCGGGCTCACGTGATATTAGCTTAGCGTTTCAAGGTTGAGCTGCAGGCGAGATATTTTGCTGAACCGCCATACATCTGAGTATCTCCCTCTCCATCTGAACAACCTGCTTCATTTTATATTGTTTCTGCTCGGTAACCATGATGAGCGGTCCAATTCTGCCAAAGGATAAGCGCAAACGACATAGTGTGGATGATGAACCTGCGGTGGGCCCTCAGCTACCTCACCCAGTAGCTCCCAGCTCTCCAGATACCTCGAACAAGAAACAGAGGACAGTCGGCCCGACATTGCCTCCCTTCTATATAGCCGCTCAGTCTAACGAGTTGTCCGACGATGGCAGCGGGAGCGAGAGCGACGATGATTACGGACCTTCCCTACCATCCGCAGGCTCTGCACTTCCTGCCGCTACCAGCGACGTGACTGCAGAAGCGGGCTCAAAGGGGGAGTCAGCGGAGAAACCAAACACTCCTCATCGAGACGACTGGATGTTACGACCACCAGACCAATCGGACTGGTCTTCTCGTGTTGATCCAACAAAGTTGCGAAATCGCAAATTCAACACGAGCAGCAGAGCTCCAACTACAACTCGATCAGGCCAATCCAATACTGGCACTTGGACAGAAACCCCGGAGGAGAAAAGGAAACGGCTGGAGGCGGAGGTTATGGGCATACAAGCACCAGCAGCTACAGCTGGCGGGCCGCAAGGTCCTGAGATTCGGCAGTATGACGCAGAAATGGCAAAGAAAGTGCAAGGTTATAATGTAAGTCGCGCAGGACCCATTTGGATATCACCGCAGTGGCTGACACTGTGACAGGAAAAATCTCGGAATACTGCACTTTACGCGCAGCACCAAGGTACCCGATCGAAGGGCGACGAAGATGACCCGAGCGCTCGTCCCTTCGATAAAGAGAAGGACATCAGGGGCTCTATAAAGATAAACAACGCGCAACGCCGGGAAATGGTTAACCGCGCATCCGATTTTGGGTCTCGATTTTCGGGCGGGAAGTTCCTATAATGAACCAACGACATCTACTTGTCCTCGCTATCAGCACATCGTTTTAGGTGTGCAATTTCTATTCTCAGCTCGATTGCGATGCTTGATTGCACGGGATGGCCTTCGAGTAACCATAAACGCGAGACAATAGACATTGTTCTGGATATCTCTCGACATATGGACTATAGGCCATGGCAAGTTAGCCTCGACTGGCTGAGGGATATGCTGCTGGTCGTTGTCCTACTCCTGGCAGCGGAACGATCGGCTAGTTGAGCATGGCATTATCACAATGCCAGCAAAAACTGCGCCCAACCTCCGTTTTTGACCATTGATATGGCCGCGGGATTGGGCGGACAGGTCCGGCAGCCCGTCTATTAGAGCAATGGCCGCTGTTGCAAAATCTGCCCAACCATAAAGTCGAAAACGGTCCGCAACCCGGCCCGGTGCATTTTTGTTTTGAGGGACAGCAACTTCAATACAAGGCGTCTCTCATCCCCTTAGACTTGCTGCCACACCCGGAACCATATCGACTGTACATTGAACGTTTGTGCGCGATTTTCTACGACTCTCCAAGGAGTGAGCAACCACCTAAAATTTCGCTTGGGTAATATAATGGCTGGAGAGATGTATGATGAATAAGATGTCTCCTCTCGAGAGTATCTACTCCTTTTTCTTATTGGTAGTTCTAGCTTAGCAAACCCCTGGATTGGCAGTTATCAAACTTCGTTCAAATCCCGATAGAACGAATCGGGTCGAGCATAGAAATGGAATTTAAGCCTGTTTCCTTTTTTTTCTTCCTTTTCTTTCTTTCCCCTGGGTCCGCGATGGTCCGCACATAATGCGGGTTGAAATTGTGATTTAATATTGCCTGTTGACCGGTTATATGGGTATTTTGCCGCCTACCCCTGAAAACCCTATCCGTGAAGAGCTACACAGGGAATGGCTTATTCCAGGGAGTTCGCTTGCTATAGAGGATGCCAAAAAACAGGGTAAATAAAAAGAATCCTGATTGGAAAACCTATGCCATTATATCTTTTGCTCTGACAAACCTGTAAAGAAATATATCTTTCGCTCACGGCTTCTATCCGTTTCCAAACTCCCTGTTTGAAGCATAGACATGCGCTACATCTGCATAATTTGAACGGATCATAGACGATGAAACAAGACACAGATAGCCGAATATGGGTTCAATATGTTAGCCTGTCCTGGTCCTAGGTATAGGTTCCAACGCATATCGAGATCCATGCTCTGCGACAAGCAATAGTAGAATCACTGGCACCATCCACTTCGGCCGGCTTTGATCCGTACTGAGGAAGGATGTCGTATATTTGTTAGCAGTATTATCATCAAGGTATAAGTATGCAGTCAAGCTAAGAATCCATCATTAGGCAGTCGCATATGGTCTGCTCTGCAGTGTAAGTTGGGAAGAGCTTTTTATGCGATGTAAGTTGACCTGACACAAAAAGACTGGGTCTTTGCTAGGGCCCTTCAGAACGGAATAGACGGTATTGACGTAATATTAACCTAGTTCACCCGCGTGAACTCAGCTCTGTTATCTGATCCTTTGATGTCCGTGATGGTGGGTGGACTCGGACCGATTATTTGTGGAACTTTCTGGCAGTCCCTGTTTACATGCTGTCTCCCCACTCGATGTTGTCGTCCACTGAGTTGAACTGGTAAAGATTCCTGCCCGATAGTCAGCGGCACCTGGCTATTTGGGTAGGTTTTCCTCCTGGGTCCTCAGTTGACGTGTCAGTGATGCCTTCATTTTGAATATATCAGATGACACGATCCGGAATATCATCCACAATTCATGCAAACGCATCTCCACTGTCATCACAGCGCTGTGAGCATGAATCAGCTATTATGAGGTAAGACGCGAGTAAGTTTAACACGCGATTCAGGGACCTTTTGCTCCCCTTTTCGTAGGTTCAGTTTTCCATCGCTGGAATGTCATTTGACGTTGACAGCTGGATCCTTGATAATGCCTTAGTTTTGTCAATGTTGTGGGAGGTTACAATGGCCAGCGTCTTCCAAATAGATTAAAAATCCCGTGCCAAGAGCGATTTGGAGGTACTACACCCAACTGGTGATGCCACCCAGGTGAAATATTGTGAGGATTATGCTACAGGAGGGGCGAATAAACCGAGCATGATTCAAAGTCATTTACCTTGCGGCTCGCATATTGACGGAACATTCATGAAATCCGGCTCTGGTCTGCGCGCTGAAGAGATTAGTCTGTTGAGTAAATTCCCCCACGGGGAGGACAGCATTTACCCTCCTTGGGAAGATACAACCCATATTCAGCTTTAGTTTTAGGCCCTGCAGTCAAGACGGACATCGACCGTTCTAAAAATGCCCCAGAATATTTAGCAATGACCACTAGACGAAATGGGTGGGTCACTTGCCGCATGCACCCGACGCTCAAAAAGGATAGTTAGTTGCCTCTGTGGAAACGACTGATGACGAATTCAATGGATATCGCCATAATCGTTAGTTATGAGCTTGAAGAAGGTCCCTGGAGTGGGTCAGATGGGCCTGCTCGCTTGGGTCGTTCATAGTGGCCGTCTCCGCGTTACTGACCGGTCAAGAAATGATGTGCAGGGTCCCAGGTAAGCCATGCGGGCTTCGAGAAGGCCACACATCCAACCCTAGTTTTCTCAATGCTCAGGCTTCCCCAGGAATGCAGGGACAGGGAAACTGTGGATCAATCCTTCGGCTTACGAATCACACGCAACAACAGCCCGTTCATGTCCGTTCGTTCTCCTGAAGTCCAGATGGAACTAGACAAATGTTCTAGTCCCCACGGGATATTGCTGTTCACATATAACTAACCAGCGTACCTCTCACAGAATGATAGTAAATATAATGTACGAGGTTAGTGAGTTTTCAGTTCCCAAGCACAGACCCTCGAGACACCGACAGGACTTCGAGATTTAGCAATAAGGAGGATAATTTGAAATATCCGATGTCAAGTGGGGTGTGTGGAGAAATGCGGCAGCAAATAGAAGGAAACGAGTATATTAATATTGAAAGAGTGGCGGTGATTCCACCAGGAGGGGTTAGCAGCAGCGAGGATGAGGGTGGCAGCGGCCAGCGACAAGGGACAAGGGGGTGTGATGTTAATTTAGGCTTTTAAGCTACCGAAGATCACATGAAATCATCAACTGGCGCTAGTCTTAAAGTAACTAGCCCGCCAAGCACAGGTCTCCTGCCGAAAGCGTGTGGCTTGTTGATCGACGTCTAAGCGAGGAATCCCCTTTATCCTTCTCCAACTTCCTCAACGGTTGCCCACGGCACTTCATGAGTCTTGATGACTCCGACTATTTCCCGCCCCCCTGGCGGTAGCTCTCTGGTGCAGGGGCTTTGCTGATACCTTCACTTCCTTCTCGGATAATATCATTTTCAGCACCCAACTTACCCTGATACGGCTCAGCTGCAGATGGGGATGAATACCGTTATTTCCAACATTTCATATTCTTTGCACTTGGGCATTGTGTGAACAGGGGCTCAGGTTGATTATCACACATAAATTGCTATGACTTCACTGTCGTATCGTCAGTATTTGCCACTGGGCCTGCAACCGCCTCCCAGGAGCTTTAGCCATTTAGAGCTGAATGGTGATATCCCCACGCATGATCATTGCAAATATCCCACTCTAGCGCGGCTGGGCCGTGCGGGATTAACTATTGCGGGGTCCGGGGAACAAATCTGCTCTCCTCACAACGGTTCGAATACGACGTGGAACTCAAAAGAAGGTACCAGGGAAACGGCTCCAAGGCCGAAGCCTCCACCAATACACTCAATGCACCCTTTTTGCCCTTTCCCCCCCCTTTCCCTTATGCGACTTTACGCGTCGTTTAGTTATTGTTTTCTAATTCCAATGCCATTTCTTCGAAATAACGTTTCAAACTACGCTAACTGTTTGTTATACCTTGCTTCTTTGAACATGTGTACCTCCTCCCGTTTGCGTATTTGTGGCGACCACCACGAAGTTGTATTTTACAGGATTATCCGGATTCTAGTTGGTGTGAGCGGTTTGTTCACCGTACGTCGCTAATGTAACAAACTAATCAGCCTTGCTGGAGTCTGCATCTTGGTTCTGGGGCATTATTGACCAGCGTGTCGAGCTGCACAGTTTCTGCACGGGCATCTCGGACCGTGCTCCCTATGATAAGCCCACCATGATCACCTAAGATCATGATTTCTTACATCTTCGAAAACCAAGACTAGCTTATACTGGGACTGTAAGGAACGAGAGTCCGGGTGATACTCCAATCCATTTTTTCGGGGTATGCATCGTGACAGGGGTATCTGTTTGCCCCGTCTTGAGTGAACAGATGACCTGGCTCTTTCTTTGCTGTGAAAGTCTAGTTTATTGATGTGGATATGTTCCGTGGAGTATAAAATCTGGCTGTTGCCCCCTGGATCGTCGTCCATCACTGCTGATCTCTAAAGCACCCGTCTCTCCCTTGTATAAACTCGTTTTTAATTTATCTCGAAACTATCTAGTGAGGATGCTCCCTGTTCAGACTGTCCTTCTTTTGGCGGGTCTTGTGGCCCTTCCCGGGGTTTCTGCCCATGGTCATGTAAATTCTATCACCGTTGATGGGGTTGTGTACGTTGATCTTTGCAGGAAGCTAGTTTACTCTTGTGCATGATTGCTAATGAAATATTAGTTACGGTGGCTGGCTTGCCGATAGTTACCCGTGGAACCCAAGCCCGCCCGACACAATCGGCTGGAAAACAACAGTCACCGACAACGGTTTCGTGGCCCCGAATCAGTTCCAATCCCAAGACATCATCTGCCACCGAGGCGCAGAGCCAGGAAAGATTGGCGCTCCGGTTCGCGCTGGTGGAAGCGTGACCTTGCAATGGAACACCTGGCCAGATAGCCATCACGGCCCTGTCATCGAATATATGGCCAAAGTGAACGGCGACTGGTCCAGCATCAATAAGGGCAGCCTTCAATGGTTCAAGACTCAGGAGAGGGGTCTGATCTCGGGCTCGAACCCCGGCCTATGGGCGTCCGATCAGTTAATCACCAACGGCAACAGATGGACTACGACCATTCCCGCTTCCCTCGCCCCAGGCAAATACGTCTTGCGCCACGAAATCATTGCCCTCCATTCTGGAGGTCAACAAAACGGTGCTCAGAACTATCCCCAGTGCATCAATCTCGAGGTGACTGGTAGTGGAAACCAAAACCCTGGCGGCACACCAGCAACATCTTTCTATCGTGCCAACGACCCTGGCATTCTCTTCAACCTTTACGGAGCTTTCTCCAGCTACCCCATTCCCGGCCCCGCTCTCTTCCGAGGATGAATACGAGACATAAGATGAGATGATGATGAATGCAGCGGACTACTCTCTTCGAAGAGTGATAAATAATTTCTTTTTAACCTGATTGGGGGATTGATACTTTGCAACACGAGTGGTTGTTGTGTTACACAGAAGTCTGAACCAACATGTTTCATTCGAAGAAAGGGGGTTGATTACACGTTGAATCACTTCATCAGTGGTCTCATTAATATTTTCAACTGTACATAGCTTTTTCGAGAATATTAAATGAGTTTTTATTGTACTCGCTCTGTTCATGTTTACTTAATTATAGTAATTTCGACCTTTTCAAGATAAGTGTGCTGTAATATGGTTTTGGGGCAAGATATATATATGTATATGAAGCTTTTAAGACTCTACTATATTAGATTAACTTGGTCAAAGCTCTGCCTATGTCATAAGAAACTTGCATAGACGTTTGTTCGATGTTCATACTTCTCTACTTTGCTTCATATGTAACAACATCCCCCTCCCCTAACATTTAAAACACAATGACAACAAAACAAACAAACAAACAAAGCTTTGAACCCCAGATCTCCCTGTCGTCTCATCTCCTGTTTCAAGTCATGCCACCCTCAGCCATCCCCACCATGCCCAACATAAAAAAAGAAAAAAGGAAAATACCTACCTAGAAATAATTCATTCCAACAACAACAGCAACAACCCCGCCCCTGCCCCTCAAACACCACTGATCAAAAACTCCACCGCCGATCAAAACCCAACAAAATTAAAACAACAATCCCCACCCAAATTCTCCGAAAGAATGACCCTGCATCAGCGGAGAATATGTATGTACCCAGTTTCATTTATTTTTATCTCAAAAAAAGGGAAAAACAAGAAAAATATTCCGAGGAAGGAAAGCTTCTCTGGTGTCGATCGTAGGACAGGGGAATATATTTGACCCGGGCAGGGGAGAGGGGGGCCGATTCCGCTGTTAATATATGGTGGGCTCTAGCGCGTTGCGCAGATCGATCTATCCCCTCTTTTCTCCTAGAGAAACCAAGGGGAGCGAAAAGTGATCGGCGAAAAATGTACATGGACAAATGATTTTATATACCTTGACTGCACTCGGTTTAATAGAGTTTCCTGGGAGAGAGGAAATTGGAACAAACTGTTTAGTATTATTGTATAGATTCGACAAGCTGAGGTGGGAAAAAGAAATACACAAAAAAGCAGGAGTCAAGATGAGATGAGATTAAGCATTTAAGACCCCATAAAAAGCAAAGGGAGTGATGGCAAGACAGTGTTCATAAAGTTTGTAAGCAACATAACATTTTCGTACAGTTAAAAAATGGGTTCCTCATTTCCTTTTCCCTCCAAGGTGTACACAGAGCTTCCCAGTGTCCCGATCCCGACAGACTCTAGGTATGTATTAAATTAACTTATATGAATCTCGTGCGCGTGTGACTCCTCTGTCGACCATAATCATGTCTATGCCTTTCATTTTCGCGTCCGCGCGACCTCGACCGCTCGTGTTGTCCGCGGTACGATGAATAGTGTGGAGATTCCAGGACGAAGTTTTCTAGAAGCTCTGCAATGTCAGGCGAGTCTCTTCTTCTGCTGCTGTGGCGGGAGATATAATATCTATTATTATTATGATTATCTTTGTTGGAGGAGCGGCGACGACTTCGTGACCTTGGCGAGTAGTTGTATTCTCGGTCTGTTTTTTGCCATAAATTAACTCTCAATGATTAGCGTTGAATTTTACTCGTTTGAGTCCCTCTTGCTTTGTTCCCCCCTTCTTTTTTTCTTTCTAAATGAAAGATGGTATTTGATTAGCCTCCACTCACCACTAGGGTACCGGTTATCTTCACTGGAAGAAGACTGATAATAGCCTTGATCACCTTCGGGATACCTGGGCTGGCGTGAGGAGCGCGCTGGTCCAGGAGGACTGGCGTTGTGGTGATTCTCGTAATAATACCCTTGCTGGTAATACGGTTTGCTTTTCCCCTCTCCCTCTACTATGAAGTTCCCCATCGGATCGCCGCCGCTGCCACTTGAGGGAACCCGCAGGATCCTGACGGAGTTTTGAGGACGCTGCTGCTCCCACATTGGCTGGCCACCTGCTACATATTCCGGGTATCTTGCATGATGATATCCAGCGTACTGCGGGCGTTCGGTTTCGTTGAAGTGGGAGTATCTTTCGCGATGGTATACAGGTTGTTGTGGGACTTGAGCGTTGGTAGAAGGCCTGTATGACGTTGGGCTGGGTATGTGGTCAGACAATGGGTCCCCATGGGGCACAAGGAAGGGTTGTGAATCAACGAAAATACTCACTAGACATTTTCAGCTTTCTCGAAAACAAACCCGCCATAACTACCAGGGGCTCCTGAATATGGTTTTTGTCCGTGACCCTGTTGGAACTGGCCAGGAGTCCCAGGATATGCGTGTGCTCCAGAGGCTTGAGGTACTTCGTGGATATACGAAGTTGGCTGGGCATTTCTCCCTGTGGAGCCCCGTGTCTGATTACCTGCCTGGGGCTGCCACGCTCCCCGCATATGCATCCGACCTGTTGCGGAGTCATAAGTCCCGTAGCCCACAGGTTGTATGACCCCAGGACGAGAACCTTGTCTATTAGGCCGAGATGACGACGATGATGATGACGAGGAAGAAGAAGAAGATGATGGTGATGATAACCCTTCAGAACCAGACCGTCTGCGTGCCGTACTTACTCTCGAGACGCTTCTGCTCCTCCTAGGCTTGTGTTTTCGGCTATGCCTCTTCTTTCTCCGCCCATCATCACTACCGCCGCTGCTGCTGCTGTCACTTGAACTTTCACCACTGCTTGTATCCGTTGCATTGCCAGATTTCTGGCATTTGCGGCAAACGCTGGTAGGCAGGGGCTGTCCGGGGATAATAGGGAATCTGTGGTGGTACGCTGCTGAGCGATACCGTCCACAAATTACGCAGCGATGCCTCATTTCTGGTTGTGGATTTAGAGCTATTTGGGGACTCCTTGGCTCACGATGCGTTATTGTAGTTGGAGACCGCAGAGGAGAAATAGTCGGGTGTGTGCTGCATGTATCCTCATTCAGGATAATTGGCGAAGGTGTATGTGTAGTAACATCTAAAATGGGAGAGTTTGTCGGGTATGGCTCTAACGGGACCGGAGGGGGCGGGATAAAAGGTTCGTCTGCAGCGATGGCGTACTTTTTGTGTGGTGGCTGGCTGCTAAATAGGGCGTCTGATATGATGGTTTTCGGAGCCTTAATCTTGATCGGCCGACGAACAAATGCAGGTCGCCCTGACGGCAGCTTTGCCAAATATTGCTGGCCCGGTTCAAGAGCAAAGTGGGAGGGACTATACAGTATATATCACAGTTAGAAAGCGAGCCAATTCTTTTTTTTCTTTCAGGGATGATGGGAAACTGACCTAGAAGCTCTGCTTAGTGTCGTCGGAGCATACATGGTTTAGTATGTATAATTAACAAATACACAGAAAGAAAATGATACTGGGCAAGAAGAAGAAGGAATACTAATAGCAAAGTCTTGAAAATTCGAGTAGGAAATCAACAGGAAGGCAGCCAACACTAGATATCAATATCCATATGGGGATAGAAGATATCTGGACGACTCCAGAAAAAAGAAATGAAAACACTCGCGGGCGAAGTCGAAGTAAGAAAACTCACTCCTTCGTCCCTTATATCGAGGTTGGACAGTTGGGGATATCGCACAAGGACCAGAAGGGGCAGATGGGCAGTTTATCAGAATTGCAAAAGAGAGGATCTATTCTCACCATTAGGAGTCACAAGTTTTAAGTATTCTGAGGTAGAAAAGAAAGAAAAGAGGGAGAGAAACAGCTGCTTCCAACATGAGAAAGGTCTTAATGAAGCAGCATTCGAGACTTCAAAGGGATGAAGACAGCAACTGAGTTTTAGTGGAGCCCACATGGTCTGGAGATAATGATGGAGTATAATGGGAACAAAGAATAGCGGTGAAAAAGAGAAGAAAAGTAGAAACAAAACAGAGTACAAAGTTGGATAAACAAACCAACAGTCAAAGCACACACAAAGGCGATCCTGGACTGGGATGATATCAAACACTGCGGATGTTCATTGTTGGGGGTGCTTGAGCCCACAGAGCTGCCCATGGCCGACGAAGATTAAGCCTAGCCAAATTGACTCGAGCTCTGATGGTCTAGCCGTGCCCTCTTTCGAGATCGCATTTCGAAAATCTCGAGTCCTTCGAAAAGAATTTTCTTCTTCTTTCACGCGTGCATATATATATATATATATATATAT